>JAWDJV010000432.1:0-16858 GCA_033119285.1 Teratosphaeriaceae sp. CCFEE 6253
GAGAGGCACCGACTGGCTAGACTTCGCCGTACCGGCGCTTATTGATTGTCCTCGGTTGCCTGATCCCGTCAACCAATTGTCCTTCAATTGCTGTTGACTGTTTGATGGTGCTCTCAGCTGTCAAGTGGTCTGATATGGGTAGGAGGGTTACGAGGTAGAGGTGGGCAGGCGGTGGTGAGAGAGGTTCGGTCGAGCAGGTCCAGAGGTACAGGTACCAGTACAGCTGCTCGACGTACTGCGTAATAATGGCCCGATCAGCGGCTAATCCAATTGCGTCACGCGGAGCTCTTCGCTAATCCATCCACCGCATCCTTGCTTTGCTTGACTCCAGGTTGTTTGATGATTGCTTCGATAATGATACCTGTAATCTATCCTCTCCGCTGCACCGATTACCTGTGTTGTGTGTGGATCAGATTGGGTTGACCTCGCACTCCCACCGCTCTCGCCACATCGAGGCCTCGACAAGCCGTGCCCGTGATCCCGTGCTTACTACTCATGTCTCATCGTGCCCACCACTAGCCCCGTCGCCATGTCTTAGCCTTGCGGGGCCGGCGCGATAACGATATGCTCGTGGCACGAGTAGAGGCACAAGCACCGCTCCAGCTGACGCCCTAGACACTACTACCGAGTCACATGGATCTGCCGACGCAACGCGAACCCCCAGTCGGCCTATCTGTGCGAAAGAGCGAGTCCATCAAGCCGGGCATCGTACACATCCGCAGAGCGGGCATGCTAACGTAGTAGGCGTACAGATGTTGATCACTCAAGGTCGCACATGATGAAGGGCCCCCATTGGCCCCGCAGATACTCCGACCAATCGTGCCCGTGGTCTCACTGCTCCATTCGTGCCGATGCCGACGATGGGCACGCCATGCCAGGCTCGGGTACTCGCGCTCAAGCATTCAAGAAATCCATCAGCTCCCTCTCCCGCGCCATATCCTGCTCCACCGCCCCCACCTCAGGAGGACCGCGCTCCTGCTGCTGCACTGGCCCACCAGCGTGCGCCGGGACCGAGTGCGGTAGAGGCCCGCCAGTACTACCCTCTCCCGCCCTCTCCCTCCCATCCCCCGCCCCATCGAACCCAGGAAGCCCATCATGATCATGAACCAGATCCGCAAACACGTCCCCGATATTCCCCGCCCCGCTCATCTGGCTCCCGCCGAACCCCCCCGGACTATTGAGCCCCGCCGCATGATGATGATGAGCGACATACGCCGCCGCCGGCTTGGGGCTGTCGTAGATCCCGCTCGTGCGGGCCCCGAACTGCGGGCTGGTGTGCCCATCAGCGCGGGCCTGCTGCTTGGACTCGCCGGCGGGCGGGCTGTCGAAGATGCTCGCGCCCGCGCCGTCGAAGATGTGCGTGTCGAAGGCCGGCGGGCTGGGGCGCGGCGGGTACGGTCCGGCGGAGGAGGAGAAGTGGGCCGGGGAGCCGAGGCGCGCCGCCCCGCTCGACGAGCTGTGCGCGTGCCCCAGATCCGCGGCGTGCGTCGCGAACAGCGGGCTCGCGTGGTACGGGTGCGTCGTCATCGTCGCCGACGGCGGCGCGCCGACATGGTTGAGACTGCCGCTGAGCGAGTCCGAGTGGCGCTGGTGCGCGGGGACGCCGTAGTCGAACGTCGGCGTCAGCTCGGCGGGCGTCAGCAGCGCGATCCGCCGCTTCATCGCCTCGGGCTCGATGTCGTGCGAGTGCGGGTCGCGCTGCAGCACCGTCTTGATCTTGAACAGCTTCTCGCTGTTCATGTGCGGCTCCGCGATCAGCATCTGGCTGACGACCGGCGCGCCCGCCAGCTCGCCCATGACCTGCAGCGAGAGGGGGGTGATGAACTTCTTGCTGCGGGGCTCGCCGCTAGGACCAGATGCCGAGCCGGGCATAGATGGTGGTTGACTGCCGACGGGCGACATGGACGCACCCATCATGGCGGGCTGCAGGGGCTGGTTCTTACCCATTGCCGCCTCGGACGCCTTGCGCTTCGCGACATGAGGCTTGATCTTGTACTGCTGCGGCAGGTCATCCGGATTCGTGATCCCCAACTGCGCCATGAGCTTCTGCTGCTTGGTCGGCCTCGGCTTCCGGGTAGAACTACTGGCCTGGATCCTTGGCGGCGCCTCGGGCGCCACAGGCGCCCATTTGTGCAGTTCCTGGCGCAGGAAGTTCGTTTCCTCCGCGAGCAGGATATCCGCGCCCTCGATCTTGCGCAGGTAGAAGCGCAGCGTCTCGATCTCGTCCGGCGTGGTGGGGTTCTCTGGGTTGATGAGCGCGCGCATGTAGTCGCGGAACTGCGCCCCGTCGGTCACGATCTGCGTCAGCGTCGCCTCCTCCTCGGGCTGAAAGGGCAGCATCTCGAGCTTGTCGTGCCAATTCTGCAGATCCTCCAGCTTAGGCCGAGCGGCGTCGCGCGGGATCTTCACCCGCCAGTCGCAGACGGGGCAAGTGTACTTGTCGTCCTCCTTCACTTTACCTCTCGCAATCTTCAGACACTTGCCGTGGTACCACTCGTGGCAGAACTCGCACTCGATCATCATCCCGGCTTCAGGCTTCCGACAGATACAGAAGACGTCTCTGCTAGAGTGACTCCCGTCCGTGATGGTCTGGCCCTCTTCCACCGAATGCTCGCGCGACGACGGCTCGACGGGACCCCTGGGACGATCCGAGAGGTCGAAGCACGCCTCGTTGCGCCCGTTGACGATCTGCATGTGCTGGTGCAGGATGTGCAGCGGCGCGTTGGCCTTGCCGAACAGCTTCTTGCCCTCGCGCATCCAGTCTTCGTGCAGCTTGGACAGCTTCTCCAGCTCGATCGTGCCGTTTGGCTTGCTCTGCAGCTCCTCCAGCGCGTCCATGACCACCTTCATCTCCTTGTACATCGGCCGCTTGCGGAACTCGTTGGTCTTGCTCTGCTCCACGAGCGTTCCTATACGCTCCTGGACCTCGCGTTGCTTCTGCAGGATCGCATCCACCGCCGCGATGGTCTCCGCCGATACAGGCAAGGTCGTCGCTTGCGTGGCCAGTGAATCCAGCTGCTGGTAGTGGACCTGCTCGACGGCCATGAGCTCCTTGGCCTTCGTCTCCCACAGCTCGCCCTGCGCCTTGTGCTCGCGGAAGAACAGCATGTCGGGGTTGGTGTCCGGCACGCCAATCTCCACGCCCTCGGCCAAGAACTTCTCGATGTCCGTGAGCGTCTGGTCCTGGCGGCGCGAGTCCATGTTGGGCCGCTTGAGCTTGGCGGTGTCGTCCCATCGCAAGCGCTTCACGACGCGTTCCAGGTTGTCAATCTCGGGTATGTCGACGTGGAAGTCCCTGCCGCGCTCCATGAGCTCTTCAAAGTCCACCGTCGCGTGGCTCCGGATGTTGTTGAGCGCCTTCTCCGCGTCGCGTTGGAACTGCGCGATACTCTCCTCGCGCTCCCGCAGGATGTTAATCTCCGGACAGTCGAAGCCGATGTCATCAGCACTCGCCAGCAGCTTGCGGATGTTCTCGACTTTGCGCAGCTCCTTGTCGCGTTCCTCCAGCTCGGCCGCCTTGGACGCGTTCCCCTTGCGCCAAGCTTTCTCGCTCTTCCGCCGATTCTGCTGCTTGCGCGTGATGTAATTGGTCGCCTCCTCGACCCACTCATTACACCGCTCGACAAACTTTCGCAGATCGGGCAGCTGCGGCAGGTCGTACTGGATCTTCTCGCCCTCCGTCAGCAGACTGCGGATGTGCTTGAGCGACGGCCGCGGATTCTCGTCCAGCTCGCCGTCCACCTTCGCCATCCACGTCTCCGGCACATTCGCCTTGTCGACGACCTTGCGCACGGTCGTCGTGAGCACGTCATCCGTCATGCGGTATTGCAGGCTGTGCTCGCCGTTCTGCCCGGAGTAGCGCTCGAACTCCAGTGCATCGCAGCACTCGTACCCGCCAGCGTGCAGCAAACACAACGTCTTGCCCGTCTTCTTGCACTTGTATCGCGACAGGAAGCAGTACGCCTTGCAGAACTGGCAGATCACCTCCTCCTCTTCACCTGCCTCAGCGATGATGATCTCCGCCTCGGCCTTGTACCGCGGACCCAGATACTGATCCTCCGGCGACCCCATGCCCTCCGTGTCCGGCGTCTCCAGGAAATGCTTCCGCGCGTCGCGCTCTTCATCGCGCATCCGCTCCAGCGCCGGGCCCAGCCACTTCGCCGTCTTGATCGTCGTATCGCGCGATGCAGCAGTGAGCAGTAGCTCATCGTGTCCAAAACACGGCTGCTTCCGATAACCACGCAACCTCTTCACACCTTCCTCGCCGAACGGCTCCCAGTCGGACGGCGCAAAGTTCACCGCCTCATTGAAGTTGAAGCCATGGTTGAACCCGGCATGGTACGCTCGCGGGAACGTGATGACGAATTGCCCGGCGTGCTGATCGGTCGCGTACACCCGCACGCCCGCCTTGCGCAGCTTATCCGGCCTCGCGAGCGTGACAAGCTGGAACAGCAGGTCTGGCTGCGTCTCGAACAACTCCGGAACCTCATCGCGCATCGCCTCTTCGAACTTGCCCGAGTCCTCGCCAGGCACACCATACCACGTCTTCGTCTCGCCAAAGTGCTGGTAGTTTGCCGAGTACGCGAAGTGGTCTTCGTTGTGCCAGCAGAAGGTCGAGAAGCACATGCCCACATAGAGCCATGGGATGGTCATACCCGAGACGTCAGACTTGATATGCCGGAAAAGCGACTCCTTGTCCAGAGGCAAGATGTTGAGATTCCACGGGTCGACGGCGTACGGATCTCGAGGCTGCTTCTCGATAGTCGGGAAGCCGCTGCCATGAGTCGCGCAGTGGATGTCAGCCCCGTACTCGACCTCAGTGGAGTCCGAATACTCGTCCGTCAGTCTCCAGAACTCCCGCTCCACGTCGTCCTCCTCGAGCTTCGTCTTGGTCTCCGTGTAAGGGCTGAACTGGCGCGGCACGTTCTGGAAGTGCAGCTTCTTGAACTCGTCCGCCTTCCGCTGGAAGCCAATAAGCGAGTAGACGTCGCCTTCCTCGAACCCGTATTCGCCGGATCCGACCAAGCAGCGTGGGCAATGCCACTCGAAGTCCGGACGATGCTTCAGCGGCGGCTCCAGGCAGTACATGTGGTAGAGGCAGTCGCAGGTCGCGCATTTCATGAATTTGGTAGCATCATCGGTCCGTAGACAATTCTCGCACGCCTCGCCAGGCCGGTGGTCACCGAGATCTCGTGGCGTTTGTGAGCGACCGCCGGACATCCGCGAGTGGTGCATGTTGCTGCCGGCGACGGTGGGCACGTCGCGGCGTAGTCGCTTGCTTCGCCGATTCATGGCTTCAATCTCATCTGGTGTCAGTATGCTGTCGCTGTGCTGTCTCTTGAGTGCAGATACGCCGTTGGGGTAGGGGGCGACAGGCGGATGGCCGTTGCCCGGCGGCGTGTCGGTATACCGTTGTGGTGTAGCACTGTTCGACTGCGAGTGACCGTTCGTGCCGTTGACCGAGGGAAAGGACGTGCCCGGCGATATGGCGTTGACGGCCGTGAAACCGCCAGCATTGACAGGCGTGAAGCCTCCCGTGCTGGGTTGAACGGGTAGTGGCATGGGCGGTGGTGGGACATGTACACTCTCATCCGGTCGAGGCGGCTGTGGGGTGCCATCGCCGTTCATGCTGGCGTGAAGCGCAGAGTGTGCTTGCATCGTCGGCGTGCCCTCGTACATACCCGATGGCGTGGAAGTTGGCATCATTTTCTTGAGCGGCGAGGGACCTGGTGATGGTGTGTATGGGCCGCCATTCATCGCTTCCAGCTGTTGCTGTACCCCAGGCTTGGCCACACGCAGATACTCCTCGTACGGCAACAGCCACTTCTGGTATGAATTCTTGAGCGAGGTCGACAGCGACGACATGATCTTCCCACTGTATCCCAGATCTCTGCCCACCTCTGCCCATCTCTTGGCCTTGCATACCTGCTCGAAGCCGCCCTTGCGCTCGACGGTCTTTTTGAGGCGATAGAGGTCGAGTGGGCGTTTGTCGACGCTGGGAAAGCGGTTTAGGTTATGGCCATTCTGCTTGTGGAACTTGGCGAGTTGATCGAGGTAGTCGTTGTTGACGCGGTTGCCGCCCTCGACGGAGTTGAGCTCTTGACGTCGGGTCCTGAAGTGGAAGCGCTATTGCGACCTCACGTTAGCACGTCGATCGGATCTGGACCTCACGTGAGGTGGGCAACGACCGCATACCTCGGTATTGATGGCAAACGATGGATTCCAGCTCTCGGGCGGCACAATCTTGACAATGCCGTATTTCCTACCCTGTGGAGTGATCTTGCGCATGTAGTCCATCGGATCTCGAAACTCCTCTTCCGTCGGATAGTACGTCGGCGCCTCGGGAATGCCGAACAGACGCTCGCGATGCGGCTTCTCTGGCGTTACACCGGATTGCCCTCTGCGCTCCACCGTCGACATGTCGAGCGGCTCTGCTCGCCTCGCACTGAGCGGGATGGAGTGGTTGTTGCCGGACGGCGGGCCATTCAGAGTTCCAGGAGCTGTCAGCTTCTCCGGCAGCTTCTCTGCAGGTGTGACTGACTCTGGTCCAGGCATCGGCGACGTTTTGACGGTCGGTGCGGGTATGGATGTGGAGGACGAGGCCATGACGGCGGCGCCCCCGATACTCGGCGGGACCACCATCATTGCGATATGTGGGCACTAAGGCCCCGGATGCAATCTCTGACAGTCTGCGTTGCTCGTCGGTGTGTGTTCTAGGTACCGCCTCAGATGCTGCGTGGCATGGAGCTGCAGATCCCCGTCAGATGCGCAATATATGGCGCCTCGATCCGGCCATGCAGCCCGTATGAGAGGAGAGTGCGGTGGCCTATCGAGTGGGGAACGGATGTCGACCAGCTGGCGTAAGTCGCCGTGTATTGTTGTCGCTGCGAAAGGTCTCCCAGTGGTGCATTACGGATGAAGAGTGCGGAGGTGCGAGGGTTCATGGGAGAGTGGCTAGTCTATCAAAAGCTGGCTAGCCGCTTCGAGTCTAGATAAGGCCGACCCTCCACATATCTCGGTCGCACGTGACAGCGCTGGAAGGCAGTCCAGGCGCTCGATCTATGAACCAGATGCGTGGGCGACGGTGAGAGCACGACCGGGATCAACGCGACCGAATACATAGACTCTGTGCAGTTGAGCTGGCCCACTGCGAAGTGGCGCACCCGCGGAGACGCCACGCTTGGCTCGCTGGACCTCAGATGAAGTGCCACCCGACCAATGAGAGCGATGGAGGCCAGCCGCACCGGACGCCTCTTCCTGCATCGCGACGTCCATCTGGCCAACAACAATCACTTTCGTCTGCACATGTACTGTGCGTGGAATTGAGTCGGCTCGTTGATGCTACAGGCGAGGTGACGTCGTGCCATGGACAAAGCGATTCCCGCCTTATACGCTTGCTACCTCCTCCGCTCGACCGTGCGACATCAATCGCTATACGTCGGGAGCACGCCCAATCCCGCCAGACGCCTCAAACAGCACAATGGCGATGCGAAAGGTGGCGCCGTGCGGACATCAAAGGACTCACTACGACCATGGGAGATGACATGTCTCGTGACCGGCTTTCCCAGCAAGATTGCCGCCTTGCAATTCGAGTACGTCAAAGATCATTCAGGATGAAGCAGCTTTCTTCGTAGACCTACTGCGTTTTGAGTGATACATGGACGATCAGTAGCGAGGCTCCCCGACTGACGGGTAGGCAGATGGGCCTGGCAGAACACCCACACCACCCGTCACATCGCCGCCGACAATCGTATCACGCAAGCCAAGTCCAAGACACGCTTCTCGCCCAAGTCCGGCAAGCTACGCAAGCGGCCCGCGCGTCCTCGACTCTGTCTGACGGACCGACTCGCGAATCTGCATCTGCTTCTACGATCGAGCAGCTTCGAGCGCTGGCCGCTGAGAGTAACGTTCTATGCTGACGACGTGCATCGGATGTGGGTGAGGTGGACGAAACAGCAATTCGAGGTGAGTCGCTTCGCCCTTCTCGTTCCAGCTGAGTTCCTTAGCCAGCTGTAGAGCCCTAGTCCTTGCCGCTGCGACTCTTCGCTGACGTGAGTGTCAGTCTCTACGACCTGGTGTCAGCGTCGCCCTCCACGTGCCCTCCCTAGACGACGCCGGCCAATCCATCTCCGGTATCAAGTCGCTTGACGTCGGCTACGGCAGCCTCAAACCTCAACTCGAGAAGTCAAAGCGCCTCCTCGAGAGCTCCGACTGGCTGCACTGCGCCATCTGCCATGGCGGCCTCCCGTCCAGCGGCGCCGGCACCCTCGTCTGCAGGACCGACGGCTGTGACGCGATGACGCATATCGAATGTCTCTCCACTGCCTTCCTGGAAGCGGAGGGCAACGTAGACGCGGTGTCCCCAAATTCCGGCAGCTGCCCGGGCTGCAACGGGGAGCTGCAGTGGTCTGACCTCGTCAAGGAGCTCAGCTTGCGCATGCGCGGTAGGAATGAATTGGAGGCGTTGTTCAAGCTGCGTCGCCGGCGGAAGAAGGACGTTGATGCGGAGGCTGCTAGTGAGGCGTCCGCCGATGAGGACGAGGAGGGTGGCCGATTGCCGGAAGAAGACGACTGGCATGAGCTGCCCGAGAGCAGTGCTGATGAGGTAGGCCACTACTCTTCTGTTCAGCGACTGCAACTCGGCTGCCAGACCCTGCCATACCCTGCAAGAAGTCATGCTGACTCGCTTCGATCTAGGTCGAGCCACCTGTGGTTCGCAGCAATCCGAGCCCGGTAACGAAGATGTCCAAGCTGGCTCCGTTCAAGCAAGCCGCAGCCATAGCAGCAACGACTTCCTACTCGGAGCCTGTCATCGAGGAGAGTGATTGGGACGACGCAGAGATTGTAGCCTAGCGCTCATCCACCGCAAGGGTACATCTTGAGCGCCAACACTATTCTACACGCCGACATCTTTCGCACGGCCCACCACGACCTCAAGCCTTGAGCAACTGCTCCCACAACGCGCCCTCCTCCAGGTACCCATGATGGATGATATTCACCAACCAGTACCCTTTCCGCACCCCCTCCAGCAATCGACTGCTGGCCGAGCCCGGCTTGTACACCCGCTGCCACTCCGCCCAGATCCCAAACGCCTCCTCCATCCACGACTTGAAGCTCACTGCCTCGATGATCGTCGGCGTGATGATCTCCTTGCCCGTAAAGGTGCCCCACGTCACCGGGTTGACGGACTGCTCGTCCGTGCTGACGAAGTCGCCTGCGGCGTTGCCGGCGAAGTACGTGATCTGCTCCTCGGCGTCCAGGAGGGGTCGCAGACGCTGCCAGTCGGCGGCCGGGAGGAAGAGCTCGACGAAGGGCTTCTGGAAGACGAAGCCGTTCTTGGGGCCCCAGCCGAAGACGGGGTCGCTGCTGCGTTTGCCGTTGACCGCCGGCTGCGACGCGACGGACCACCAGCCCTTGTCCACCAGCTCCAGCAGCTGCTTCTTGATGGTAAGGGTCTCCTGCTGCAACGGCTCTTCCGACCACGGAATCGCGTCAATCTTGCCCTCCAGATGTCTCCGGAAGATCGTCGAGATGTCGTCGATACCATCCGGCTGACCCCAGAGCCTATTCGCTTCGGGGATACTGGCATGCAAGCTGACTCCATACCCGTCGATCTCACCATATGCAGGCGAGCGTACGTCACCCCAGCGTCCGTTCGGGAAGTCATCCCACGTGGCTTCGCGGCCGACTGCGCCTTCGCCTTGCGAAATGGCGAGGGTGTTCGCCCGGCTGTTAATCTCAGGTACACCGGCCTCGTCCTCGGGCGCTTCGAAAGCGGACGTGCGAGTGCTGCTGGTGCTGGAGGCTCGGTCGCGCGAGACGACGACGCGATTGCGGGGTTGAGAGTTGCGAACCGAGGAGTCGCGGCGCTGGCGGTCTTTTTTGTCGCCGCGTTGGACGATGAGGAAGCCGTCTTGCTCCTCCTCCGCAATGGCATGGTCTGCTGCACCGTTGGGCGCGGTGATGATGGGCGTCGCGGGCGGGATGAGGTTCGAGCGCTCCAGAATCTGCGTCACGACTTTCTCGAGGTTGAGCGTGTAGAAGTGGAATCCTCGTGGTGTTGGGCTGGGCTCGCTCCTCATTGTCTCCACAGCCTCGCTGATGATGTCCACGCCGACCCTCTTCACCGCCTCGTCATCACCTTTCACCGCTTCCAGTCTCTTCAGCACCTCCGCCGGCAACGCAGCATGGCTGAGCTTGGTCGTCCGCCGCAAGATCTGGTAGCTCTGTACCGGCATCAGACCAGGTATGATCGGTATCGACTTGAACAGCCCGCTCTCGTGCTCCCTCAAGCGCTTCTCATACTTCATGTACGCCTCCACATCGTAAAACAACTGCGTCATGATGAAGTCCGCGCCCGCCCTCGCCTTCTCGACCAAGAACGGCACATCATGCACCACGGATTGATTGTCAGGATGGCTCTGATCCGAATGTCCCTCCGGATACCCTGCCACGCCAATGCAGAAGTAATCGCCATACTGCTTCCGGACATATCGCACCAGATCCACCGCCCACGTGAAATCCCGGTTGCTATCGTCCTCTCCGCTGCCCGTGTCGTCCACGCTGCGGTACTCCTCGCTCCTTGGGGGATCGCCTCGCAACGCAAGGATATTCCTCACCCCCAGCACCCTGGCCTGCTCCAGCGCCTCATCCACCAGCTTACGGCTCATGTTCGTGCATGTCAGGTGCAGGCACGTCGGCAGCCTCAGACTTCTCTGCGTGAGCTCGGCCAGCGCAAGACTCTTGGCACTGGTGCTGCCGCCGGCACCCCACGTGACGTTCACGAACATGGGCCGCAGAGCCTGCGCCATGCGCGAGAGACGCGCATGGAGGTTTGCGAAGCCTTGCTGCGTCTTGGGCGGAAAGAACTCGAGGGAGAAGTAGGTGGCGTCTGGCGGGAGTGCCGCCAGGAGAGTTGTGATTTTGTCGTCCATGGTGAGGACGCGGCACTAGCCGTGTTCCTTGTGTCGTAGCAGGCTGAGCGGGCTACGATGGGTGTGGGCGTAGTAGGTCAGGCGCATCGCTTGTGATGGAGAGTCATTCAATTAGGGAAGCATTCTTAGGTCTTCGTTTGGAGGGTCACGAGGGCCCACTTCGGCAGATGATAGTGCACGAGTCATGCTTATTATGAGCTTATTGTCTGTACGCAACCCGGACGGTACAGGTATTCGTGCAGCCTGAGATGGACCGGCGACGTTCCCAAGGAATAAGGTAACGTCGCGGACATTCGACTGGTGCATTGAATAAGGGTACTCTGAGTACTGTAAATGCGGTCATGACGAGGGATGTCTGGTCGCCAAGCGGTTCATCCCACTTCACCAACCAGTCGCGTGTATCCAAACAAAGACAGCATCCAGTGCGAGAGCGCCAGAGAACAGGGCAAAGCTCCCACACTCATCCGCGCCGCTCGTGTCATATTCACCATGATGCCAGCCTCAATCCACGTCCCCATCGACGATCGAGGAAGCAGCGGCCTGAGACGGGTTCTATCTGTTGACCGCGACACGCCCGTGCGATCGGCAAGGGCCGGCTCAGACAGTGTCCTGGCTGAGTGCTCATCTGAGGACAAGAGGGTTCGGAGCTGCTATTAAGACTCATCCGAAAGTCGACGGCTCGCCGCAGGTGGAACGATCCCTTCGTCAGCACGCTGACTCTTCGATTGAAGTCGAGCTTGGCTCAGCGAGAGAAGCGGCCAACTAGGCCCTTGACTTTCCCTCTCAAGCTAGCCTGATGCTCGTGCTCTTCTTGCGCACCTCTTTGGTAGCCGCCCTGCTGCTCGCCAATCGGCTGCTGCTGTTGCTGCTGTGATGGAGCGTCCCGGGTTCCACTAGCCGCACTCTTCCCACCCACGGTCACCGTGAACAGCACTGGATCGCCGGCATTGACCTTGCCGCTCTGGTCCTCACCGCCGTCAGGCTGCACGTCGTCGTATGCGAATGCGTAGCCCTTCTTATCCAAGTTCACCTCGTGCACGAGTCGTGCGTAGTGGTTCGTTGGGTGCTCAGTCGGGTAGAATGTGTGCGGCTCCGAAGGCTGATCCTCATGCGCGAGCAGTGTCGAGCGATGGAATGCTGCGGCCAGACGAGGTATGATCGCGTTCCTCGTGGGCGATGGTCCCGTGGTGAAGGGGCCACTGTTGCAGCCGAAGACGTCTGCGCTGTTTGGCTTCCCGAACGCCTCGTCGCCAATCATGAGCTCGCCTCGGTTATTAATCCGGCCTTCGAGAACTCCAGGACCGGCCTGAGTGTTTATCCTCATACAGGCGCCGGACTGGTACTTCTGCCATACCTCTTCGATGTGGGGCTCGTAGTAGCCGTCGAAATTGGCGCCCACAGCGTTGCCATGCGTAGCGTTCAGGATCCGGAGGTTGTGGCCGTCGTGGTTGACGATCAGCTTGTCCCACGGTCGGCCATCGCTCTGCGCCTGCTGGCGAAGTCTGTCGGCGAGCCGGTCAAGTCCATCAGGGGCCATGCCAGCCACATGTTGACTTTGCCCGGATGCTTGCTGTAATGTGATGGCGATCGGGATGCGGGGGACATGATCCACGTAGCTTATATTGGCATACAGCTGGTCATTGTTGAGAGTGAATTCGCAGAAGCCGAAGTTGACACTGGCATTGGGGTCGCTTGGGTTCAGTACACTCGGCTCGACGAGAGCAGGCCCTGGGTTCAGCAGAAATGTGAGCTTGCCCTCTACAATCCATATCCTGCCACCTGCAATCTGTGGTATCTATCGTGACCAGATTAGCATACTCAATGCTAGTTGCTGGCTACCGAAGCCCTTACCGTGACGGTAGTAGAATTGCCCGGAGCACCCAAGGAGATCGCACAATCCTCCGTGAGAGCCGAACCTATGGCACCTGGGCTCTCTGGAAAGTAGAGTCCGCTCCCGTCAGCCTTGAGGAGGCATCGGCGGCCACCTTGTTGTATAGCTATTCCGCTGACATATGCATGGACATCGCTGGAATCGCTGTCGTTCTTCAGCGCGATCTGGAGCGAGTCCGGCATTTTGACGTGCACTGCGCGATGCTGAGTATGAAGCTGAGGATATGAAAGAGAACAAGACCTGCCTGCTTTCAATGTGCGTGCTACAGTATCATGGCGGTGAAGGTCTTCGCTGCCAGGTTTCCAACATGATTTGAAGGCCGGTACCATTCACCAACTTGTTGTGCCTCAGGCTGCAGTGGCGAAAGGCCACACTGCTACAGGTACTTCTCTCTACCTGACAGCGAGCATACGGCATTCAAACATTGCTACTTGGACAGGCGAGCCTCATACGTAGTGAAGGAGCACGCTTCCAACGGTATCGAGCAAGACGTCGACAGGACCCGTACACGCGGCCGCTTGAGCGTCGTGTGACCACCCGCTACCAGATCGAACTCGTGTGGCGGTGATCGCTGGTCAGGTGCCTACGGAATCTGAAGACCAACCGAGACTCCTTCGTCAAGACAGAAACGTTCTCCGACTGCCTCGCCGCGCCATGAACACCGCCACGGAAGATCTCGATTGTGACCGCCGACAGCGATCGCGGGCCCACGACCATCCTTCAGATTGGATCTGATCTCCGCCTGGGATTGGCGACAGACTTGACAACATGAGATCTCTACTGGACCACTAGAAGAGTCGTGGCCGATCTGATTCGTCAGTCTCGCAGCTCATGATCGCCGAGAACTCACGAGATGACTGGCAGTTGTTTCGAACAGGAGGAACAGGCAGGGGAATTGACGCCTACCGCAGTGGATGGGTATCCCGCGATCTCCGCCGCCACAGCTGCACACCCGAGCGGGGCCACGATGGATGAGTCTCAGCTGTCGCCGAACAGCAAATTCCTCGCCTTGTTCGGATCTCGACCTATCGCCGAAGGCAGCAGTGTTTGCATCTCCTGCGACCAGGCCATCGAACGCGTAATCTGGCCTACTCCGGATGATGACGCTTTCGTCTACGTGGGTTGGCTCGACAGACTCATCGCTACGAAGGCCTGCACATTCTGTCAGTTCCTGGCGCGGATGTTCGGCAACTGTTACGAGCCTTTCGAGGAACAGGCTATCATTCGAGGCCGGCGGATCTTGTGCAGCCTAAGGGCGCCCACATCGGTCTCGCCGCTCACCGGTGTAGCGCTGGACTGGGATGTCCCGGTCTCCTTTTATGACCACCACAACGATGATCGAGCTCTACAGGGACGCATAGCATCTCTCCAGCAAAGGCGCAGCCCCCGCTTCACTCTTCTAGCTGACTCTGCGGGTGACCTGATAGATCCGGACAGGGGCCTGTGTGAAGGAGACAAGCTGCGCTCACTCGCTCGCCGGGTGCAGGGGCGGTGCAACG
This sequence comes from Teratosphaeriaceae sp. CCFEE 6253, assembly GCA_033119285.1. Classification (NCBI taxonomy): domain Eukaryota; kingdom Fungi; phylum Ascomycota; class Dothideomycetes; order Mycosphaerellales; family Teratosphaeriaceae; species Teratosphaeriaceae sp. CCFEE 6253. Next base: position 14,325 of record JAWDJV010000432.1, read on the forward strand.
GTGGCTTTATTCGTGAGATATATCGGCAATGCCTCCGTGAGCACGGGGACACCTGCGACGCAGCGCAGACTCTTATGGTCGCTCCTGTACCTCCAACAGGCTCCAAGTCTTCGAGGCTATACCCTTCGTGTCTTATCGACGTTGCGAATGATTGTGTCGTTGAAGCACCAGCGAACAGCAGACATGTTGCTCTCTCGTACTGCTGGGCTGCAGAGCGCTATCTTCAGCTGCTAATGTCAAACCGCTCGTTGCTTGCACAAAAGGGCGGAATTGTCAGATCTCAACTCCCGCCAACTGTCATGGACGCCTTTGACGTGATGGCAGCTTTGGACGAGCGCTATCTCTGGGTCGACTGCCTCTGCATCGTGCAAGACGACCACCAAGGCAAGATGGAAGAGATCAGAGCGATGGGCGACATCTACCGTAATGCTGCACTTACGATCATTGCCGCGATACCGTCTTCATTGGGTCGTGATCTGGGTCTACCGGGTGTAAGAGAGGGCACACGTCCGATGCGGCAAGACATCGTGAAGGTACACGGGCTTGAATTGACGGCGACGTTGCCAGACCTATCAACGGCTGTGCAGGAGTCCAGATGGTACTCGAGAGCCTGGACATACCAGGAGCACGAGCTGTCGAAACGAGAGCTCGTGTTCACGCCCTACCAGGTCTTCTTCGCGTGCCAGCGAGACGCGTTTAGCGAAGAGCACGTCGAAAGCGCTTGCGTGCACCTCGACAGCGACGGCAATGACAACGACGGTAGCCCGACTATGACGAGGCCTTGCTGCTCCTACCAGATACCGGACTCGTTCGATAATCGCCTGGTCATACCCGACAACGGTTTCCCGTCGTATAATGTGTTCGTGAGGCAGTACAGCAACCGCCAACTGTCGTTCGAGGTCGACGGGCTGAACGCCGTGAGCGGTCTCTTCTCCCAGATGACGGCGGAGCTGGGCATGCCGTTCATATGCGGACTACCTGCGTCGTACCTGCTCGAACGGCATGTCTTCTGGCTACCTCAGAATGCCTGCCGACGGCGTACGACGTCCACATGGTTTGATCGACCCTTCCCGTCGTGGTCGTGGGTTGGCTGGGTCGGACCCGTGATCTACCCGATTGATGGTGAGGACTTCGTTGGTGAAGTGCAGCACCCAATTGCGAATAGTCTCGTCACGAAGTTTACGGCGCTGATTTGGCGCGGCCCTGCGCCCGTGGTGGAGGTGGATGTGGCACAGGCGAGCGCACGCAATGGCTGTACGAGTGAAGCACAAGCAGCGATGCTGAGCTGTCAGGCCTCCCTGCTTCGGTTTGTCGCCCCTACAGCTCTTGCGTCAGTAGGCCAGCTGGCCTGGGGCACTTTCATCACCTCTCAGACAGGCATTTCCATGTGCCACGCCATCTTCGTCGACGGCCATTGTGCTGGCCTCCTCACCTACGATGCTTGCACCCCTCTCACCCGCCCAGCGTCCAAGGTGCACACGAAAGAGGAGGCATGGGCGCTGTCATCCAATACTCTAGAGAGCTGGGAGCTTGTCGCACTATCTTCGGGCCATGAGCCGTGGATGCTGTACCTACCGATACACCCCGACCCGGACCATGCATTGAACATCAATGTTCTCGGTGAGGATGGTGATAGTAGTACCGACCACCTGCCCTTCGACGAGCGCCAGTGGCAGCTGCCGGCATGGGTGGACGGCACGGAACACGACGGGCTGATCAACATCATGGCCATCGAGTGGGAGGGTGAAGTCGCCCGTCGGCGGGGTGTTGGCCAGGTCCATCCCGGGGCATGGCAGAAGGCTTGTGCTGGCAAGTCGAAGACGATTGTGCTCGGCTGAGAGCCATTGCAGCGACCTGGTCGTGATCCTGGTCTCCGTGGACGAAGTACAGGGCCAATGGGGTACGCTCGTCCGAGATCTACTATGTGGGACTCGATCTCGAGCGATCTGCTGCGAACCAACGACACCCGCTGCTGACCTGCCAAGCTCACCGGCCGTTTGAAACCGGCACCGTGCTGCTGGCAAAGGCTCGCGTGGGGTGCTGGTCCCTCCAGAGGACCTATTCGAGGGTCCACAAGTTCATAGGCAACGTCGCACGCAGATGAGATCGAATCCTGCATACATGCGCCAATCACATCTCCGTCGTGCTAGCTATCGCCGTGGCGGATGTTCGGCGAGTGATAGCGCGATCTCGGGTTGTTCGCCAGCCGGCTAGTCGTATGGCATATACGTCGTGGCGGGTCCTCTTGGCTTGGACTGTATCGGCCTGCCTCTGGTTGGATGCCGCCCGGAGGGCATGTGACTTCGCGTGCAGGTGGTAGCAACAAGCGAGCACATGCGCGTGCGGGATGTGGCATGCTCAGGCGACACTGCCGTATCACATCGCTCGTATCTTGCCGTTCCTCCGTATGTCTGAGCAGGTGATTGATGTCGCGTGTTGCGCGTGGACGCGTGGGAGAAGCTGCGCGAGCGCACGGGCCCGTTATGACGTGAAGCGCATGTGAATATGCGGGCGATTGTTTTGGGAAGCAATCC
>JAWDJV010000433.1:0-16850 GCA_033119285.1 Teratosphaeriaceae sp. CCFEE 6253
GGCGGCGGCGTCGTCGTCGTCGTCCAGGTCGATGGCGTAGGGGTCCTTGTTGCGGTGGCGGCGGCGCACGGGGGGCGAGGACTCGGCGGCCGCGGCGGCGGTGGCGGGGGACTTGGGGCGTCGCGTGGAGAGGCGGGACGGCTCGCCGTTGTGCGCCGGGTGCGCGGCTAGGCGTTGTGGCTCGCCGCTGTGCGCGGGCTGCACGGTCCGGGACTGGGTCCCGTTGACCAGGCTGCTGCGGCGGGTGGATTTGTTCGGGGTTTTGTTGGACTGCTGGCTCCGCGCGCTCGACGGGCCTTGGATGGGCCGGACATTGGTGTCCAGCTTCAAGCCCTGCGGCTTCGTCGCGTTGACTTGCTCGCCCAGGGGTAGCAGTTGGTCGGAGTCCATCGTGGACCGGAACGGCGCGACGGAGCGTGAGATCCGATGCTGGCCATCTTCCACGGGTCCGGACCGGATGAACTCGTTGAAGTCGGGATGGCCGTGCCCGCCACTCGAGCGACTCCGGCGCTGCGAACTCGCCTTGCCCTTGCTTGGCACCGGGGGTACGGGGGGGATGTTCTCCGCTTCGATGGTGGCGCGGGTCATGCTGCGCGCGCGGTCCTGACTTGCCACGGATGATGCGCGGGACGACGACGACGCGCCGTTGATGTGGGCGGAGCGCAGGGAGTGGAGGCTCGTCGTCGACATGCTGGCCGGGTTGATGACGGGCTTCACCTCCTGCGCCTTCGAAGGCCCCGTGGAGCGGATGAAGTCGGCGATGTCCCGCGTCGACTCGGTCAGGACTCGGGGCTCGCGAGCCATCAGGCCGCTGCGGCGGTGGACGCTCGTGTTGCGGGGCGGCGGCTTGCTGACTGAGCGGCGCTTGTCCAGGTCTCGCGAGCGACGATCGTCTTCGTCCTCGACGGGCGGAGCGACGTGCACGGGGACGGGCGCCGAGATGGCCGAGGTCGCCTGCTTGGGGACGGAGCTGCGGCCCGTCCGGGTGTCACCGGCGGCGGGATCTGCAGGGTTGGGATTAGTGGGCCGCCGTCTCGACACGGAAGGAGCACTCGACAGCTCGACGGGCGACCTCGGCGCTTCGTACGTCTGCGCCTGCCGTCTGTCAGTTCATTCATCTCCACCTGCCAGTTCAACACCACGACTTACCGGTCGGTCACGGACCGTCTCCGGCGTCAGCGTGTACTTGACCGTCTCGGCGCCCTGCACGAACATATCAAAGTCCTCTGGCCCGCGGATGGACGCGCTCGTCAGCGCGTGGTCGCCGTCGGCCGGCGTCTCGGGCTTCCGCTCATTGCGCTTCAGGCTGGCCATGCGCTGGACCACGGGATGCTCCTGGATCGGCGATGCGGCCACGGTGCTCATCCGGGACCCGGGCAAGTTGGGCATCGCCGGCACCGAGAGCGGCCTCGCGAGGCCCTCGTGCTGCTGCTCGCGCTGCTGCAGCACGGCCGCACTCCATGACTGCCGATGGGCGTTGCGCTCGACCACGGGTGTGGCGGCGGCACTGGTAAAGGCCGCTCCCGGTATGCTCCGCCGCTTCTGTGGCTGCCGGGCGGAGACGGCACGTGCCTGCTCAGCGGCGGGCAGTTGACTGAGCCTGCTGCTAGTATCCGCTCGGAGGTTCGTCGCCGAGATCGATCTGCTCTCCAGGAATTCGCGGGGTGTTCGGGGCGACTCGCTCCTGTTGATCGGAAGGCCATCGAATGTTGTCCGTTGGGGTGTGCCGGGGAGGTGCAGCTTGGCCGGACGCTGCTTCTTCATCTCCCTTGCTTGCGACTCGTCAACACCTGGACTCGGCGTCGACCGCGCATCCGAGACCGCCGGTACACTGTCACGACTCGTCTCTGAAGACAGCTCGTTGACAGGCCTGGTCGACATGTGCTGCCGCTTGGCAGGCGACTGTTGTGGCACGACGGGAACGCCATTCCGGTTGAGCGTATACGACGAGCTGGACTCCTCCGAGCCAGTCCTTGCTACCGCAGGTGGAGTTTGCGACACATCATCATCGCGTTTCCTGACTTGCCCAGTCGCTAACAGAGCCTTCATATTGATCAAGCTCTTGTGAGTATCCCATTCCATTGCGTCTCTGTCGTTGGAAGCCGACCGAGCGGATTCGGTGTCTTTCGCGGTCGTAGCAGACGCACCAGCCTTGACAGGGTCTGCAGGCTTGTACGGATCGTACTCGTTGCCCACTACCATTGCCGTAGCTGCGGCCGCGGCCGCTGTGGCCCCAGCGACAGCCGTGGCCAAAAGACCCTGCTTCTCACTCTTTTGCGCCTGCTCGGGAGTCTCTTCACTAGGCGCATGGGCGACAAGCTTGTCCAGCAGAGGCTTGACATCTGGCGATGAGTCTCTGTGCGCGGCCATCTCCGTGGCATCAGCTTTGGGTTCTGCTGATCCAGCGCCCGTCAAAACCTGAGGGCCCTCTTCTATCTGCTTCAACCCCGCCGGCTCCACCGACCCAGCATTCGCTTGCGCTCCGTCGGTTGCCTTCTCGTCTGGGAAGGCTCCAGGGAACGTCTTCAACGCTTCCCCTACTGTGGGTGTCCGTGCTGGCGTTGGGACTGATGACGACCGCTGCCGCCTGAATATGGGTTTCTCCATGATCTGGCCCTTCTCCATCGACGACGTACTGTCGGGAGTGGGGAGCCCGCCATTGTTCCTGAAGTCTGATGGCGCTGTGAAGCTGTTGCGGCGGCCAACAGAAGCCGCATCCCCTTCGGCCATCTCAATCGCGTCCGGGTCACGGGCTAGGCCCGGTACTTCAATCTCGTCGACATCGCGCCGTCTATCACCAAGGGGTAATGGTATGTTGGAAGCCAGTACATGCTCCGGGTACTCCATCTCGGGGACGTCGTCGAGCCGGATCGCTCGAGCATTGTCGCCATTGATCGACCCTTCGACGCCGCCGTTTGGGCTGTGAGATCTGCCCATGCTCTCGTTGCTGAGCCTGCCGAGAGGGCCCCGAGGATTGGGTGTTGCTGTAAGCGAGGAGCTCCGGAGCAGCTTTCGCCATGTGCGCCACAGTCTGCCCAAGGTCGGGCTCAGCGCAACCTTCTCCACATCATGCTCCTCGACGACGACAGGCTTCTGCTCATCGCTGGAAGTCGTCGTCAGGGTGCTGCGGTGCTGACGCCGGTCGCGGGAATAGGCTGCGTTTCCTGCCGCTTGCAGAGTCTGCTCCGCGACATACTCCAGTACCCCGGTCAGGAAGATCGCGGCCGCCCAGGACACGAGGCCCGAGTTCTGAGAGAAGCGGCGCTCACTGCCCTGGAACAACTCTTCCTCTTTGACGTACCGCTCTTCGTCGTCGTCCTCCAGCTCGCCCAAGCGCATATACACCATGACCCGCAGCCGCGTGCGCTTCCACACGAGCTCGAGATCCCATCGCCGCCGGTCTTCTGCCGCATTCTGCTTCGTATTCAGATCTTCCTCCTCGTCACCCCCGGAGAGCAGCTCCTTCAGCTCGTCCTCCGCGCTGGCGATGGCATCTCTCGCCAGCCGGGCCTTCAGCACATCCGTCACAGCGGGCTTGAGCGCCAGCAAGCTCGTCGAGCGCGCGGTCGAGAGGAAGCTGAAGAGCAGCTGGTCCAGGAAGGTGTTGACGAGCGACAGGGCCGGCTCCGAGAACTGCACGTCCTCCTTGCTCACGTTGCCATCCTCGTCGTCGCTCGACGGCGGCTGGTGCGCCGCGCGATGCTCGCTGACGACCTGCGTGGCCCCGAACGGCGCGACGTACGCCGGCGCCGGGTTCGCATTGGCAGGATGGGCGAGGTGGTTCGCGGTCAGGCCGGAGACGACGGAGAAGCGATCGCTCGCCACACTCGGCGTCCGCGACATGATGGGCGAGACCAGATGGTGATTCAGATCATAGGCATCCTGATTCCGGTAGCTGTGCAGGGACTGGAAGCTCGGCACGCCGTGGATCGCCTGGCTGTACTGCGGCGACGTGATCAGCGGCGAGACCGGCACGGGCTCGTAGGGCTGTGGGAAGCTGTAGCCGGGTGGAGACTGCGGATGCTGATGGGCCATCGTCGTCAGGAGCGAGGGAGCCGGCGACGACGGCGAGGGCACATGCGCGGCTCGACCAGGGTTGATGCTCGTTCGCGTGCGTAATCTGCGGAGATGAGAAGGGCCAATCACCACGCCCTGGTCGCTAAGTAAGATGATGCTGGGTGGAGACTCCTGAGGAGGGCCCTCGGAGGATTGCTCGGGCGCGAGCCACGCGGTGTCACGACGAGATGCGTGGGAGTCAAGCGGACGCGCATGGGTTGGTCGCACGGGGAGGGTCGGCGGCAGAGGTGCGACGAGTGCCGAACGCTGGAGTGTTTGGGGACTACTCCTCTCGCGCTCGGTCCATGAAGGTCCCAGCCCCGGCCTGGGAGATGGTGCCTGTCAAGCAAAAAGTGCCTGAGCCCTGGCCAGCCAAGAATAGCCCGTTTGGACATCTGTGACCTTTCAGACTGCAGATACCCTCTTGCTCTCATCAGGCATCGTCTTTGGCTCAGCAGCGCGAGACTTCCCCGCAATAATAATGCAGTTTTTTGGGGGTTGCACTACCGCGATCGTGTACAATAGAGGTCGAATGCCATGCACAACAGCCCGAGCGCCCGCCTCTCTCTCGATGGCGGAGTAGCTTTGTCCGGAAGCCGGATCAGCCCATCACCACCCACATACGGAGGTAATAATAAGGCTCCTGAGAAGGATAGCGCGCGCGCATTTCGCGAGCCTGCATGGTCAGTCGCTAGAGGCATCATCATCAGCCTGCAGGTGCAGACGGGAGCTGTTGAATGCTGCGCCACCGAGCGACCGTATACCGGTGGTGGTGATGAACAACGACCGGAGCAATGTTGATGACCACTGAAGACTGGCCATGTCTGCCGCCGACGATGGGCAATTCGTCTCCCCGGCCTTGCGTTGTTCTCCTCATCTACTCGCGACAAGCGCGGCGGATGTGCAGGATGTTCTGCGATCGGGCGCCCGGCAGAGTGGGTGGGGCCCCGGGATGGTGCGGCTCTAGCATGGTTTGGGAAAGCACGAGCACGTGCCAGGGCTGACTCGGGTTCTGGCGTGAGCACGATCACGGAGGGAGTCTTTGAAGATCTTTGTGTTATTAGGCGTATGCGAACAGATACGGGGACGACATGAACAGCTAGAGCGGACGGTATAGGAGTGGCACGTACGTGGCCGAAAGTTGCAGGTAGAGTGATATTCATACAGCGCATAGAACAGACCTAGAAAGCGTATACACACACTTGCAAGCGCAGCCCACCACGCCCGCAAACCCCAGCGTGCTCCTTATTGCGCAAGCAGGCTCTCGGCTACGCTGCCGATATCCCCCGCATCATCCGGGTAGACGTAGAAGGCCAGCGCGATGATGATGTACGTGCCCAGGCACATGCAGCCCTCGAGGTAATTGCTCTTGCCGTCCTGGATGAGGTAGTTGACCACCAGGACGCTGAGGAAGAAGACGACCGTCTCGAACGTCTTGAAGTGCAGCGTCATCTCCTGCCCGATGGCCCAGCCGAGGATGACGAGGAAGGGGGTGACGAAGAGGGCGATCTGCATGGAGCTGCCGATCGCGACGCCGATGGCGAGGTCCATCTTGCCCTTCCACGCCACCACGCAGGCCGTGATGTGCTCGGCCGCGTTGCCGACGATGGGCAGCAGGACGAGGCCGATGAAGGTCTTGCTGATGCCCGCCGACTGCACGATGGCGTCGATGCTGTCGACCAGGTACTCGGCGCAGACGGCGACCAGCAGGGTGACGAGGACGAGGCAGATGCCGGCGGCGAGGGGCGAGAGGATCTCCGGCTCGCTCGCCTCGCCGTCGCCGCCGTCGTCCTGCGCCTCGGCGTCGAAGAGGTGGGCGTGCGTCTTGAGCTGGAAGTAGAGGTAGAGGCAGTACAGGATCAGCATGATGATGGCCGTGCCGCGCGACAAAATCAGGATGTTCTTGTCGGAGCTCTCGGCGCTGTGGGTGAGCGAGGCGTAGAGGGTCGCCGGGATGATGAGCGAGGTCGCGGCCACGGCCATCAGGGACGACATAGTGGAGGCGACGGTCTCGTTGAAGGTGCTCTCGGGCCGCCGCACGCCGGAGGCGATGAAGCAGCAGCCGAGGACCAGGAGGATGTTGGACAGGATCGAGCCGAGCATGCTGGACTGCACGATGCGGATCTCGCCTTTCGTGAGTGCGACCACCGAGACCTGGGCGTCGTTAGCGAGCTGTTCCAGAGTTCACATCTTCTTCGGCTTACAATGAGCTCCACCGCATTGCCAAACGTGGCATTCATCAGCCCGCCGATCGTCTGCCCGAGCTTCGCACTCAACTCCTCCGTCGCGAAGCTGAGCAGCGCCGCCAAAGGCACAATCGCAAAGAAGTTGACAACGAACACCGCCGTCGGATTCGCACCGGTCGCGCCCAGGATGATGCCCACCGGCACAAACACCAGGAAGACGTTGACGTAGTTGCTGCTCAGCACCTCCCACGTCAGGTGTAGGAAGTTCATCGGGTACCGCACCCACGCCCGGTCGTCCTCGTACAGCGGCTTGCCCTCCGAGTTCCGGCCCAGATTGCGCAGCGACCCCATGTTGCCCAGACTACTGGCGGCATTGGTCAGCGGCGTGCGCTCGTCCGCCTCCTCCTCCGCCGCGCCGTCGCCCGCGGGCCGGCCGTTGCTCTGTCCGTCGGTTTCGCGCGACATGGCGCGCGAGAGGTTGGTGCTGGTCTTGCGGGCGTGCTTGTTGAACTGCGAGCGGAAGTTGCCTGTTGCGCGCGCAGGGGTCAGGTCAGCGATGGGGTCCTCGGGGTGTGCGAGGGTGGGGCGCGAGGGATGGAGGATGGGCGGAGGTGAGGTGCAGCGCGGAGCGAGGTCGTGGTTGGCAAGCCAAGGACTCCGGCGTGAAACTCTCCCGCATTGGCAGAGGCGTACGGGGTCTGGTCGGTGATACGGTGGCTGGCGGAAGCTATATGCCTCGCTGCCAAGCCCGCGCCGAGAGCATTACCAAATGAACGGGCATCGGAGGGGACTTACTCATAGTGGGCGTCCGTCGGTAGGGAGCTGGCGGACGGATGTAGCTCGCGCAGTAGCCCTATCTCTGCTCTCGGGCTGCTGGCGGGTAGGATGGGAAGAGCACTGCCGACGTCTGCGTGTGATGTTGCCGATTCGTGTGACGGCGCGGTCGACGGTAGCAAGAGATGCGCGCGGGGTCACAGAAGGAGGCGCAGTGCAGGTCATTCAAATCGCTTCGGTGAGCTCGCCGGTCAAACCTGCTCGACGATCGCGGGAAGGTCGCACGCTAATGATCTCATGGCGCCGCCGCCGCCCGCCGGGACAGGGATGATTTGCTCAGCCACCACATGAAGTGCTTGGCAGTCCACTGTGGCTTGGCGTGCTTGGATGGAAAGGCACGTGGAGAGCAGGGAGATCTAGGTCGTCGACGAGCATTGGCTGTGGTATACGCGTTTGTGGTTCTCGCGGTTCAACGTAGTACAGCCCGAGCAGATCAAGAACACCACCATCGGCCGACTACCGTCCAAAGCCGATTGTCTGGTTGACCAGCGTGCATGCAGTCCAAATCCCCAAGACTGTCGGCCCCAACCCACCAAGTAATCCCACTGTACAAGACCCAACGCCCGCAACAATCAACCCGATTCACCACCCTGTCACCTCCCGATCAAGTTCCCCGGACTCCCATGCCTGCGGTCCCCAGCCCCATACACAATCTCCATCATCTTGTTCCGCTGCGTCTCGCGACTGCTCTTCAGATGCTGATACGTCCCCTCCAAACCCCGAATCTGATCCTCCACGCTCAACGTACTACTGTTCTGACTCCTCACCAGCGGGCTCACCAGCTTCCTCCTGAGATGCTCGAGGTTCGACTGCAGCGTGCGCAGGCGCTGGTTGTGGTCGACGAGGACGTGCTTGTTCCGCAGCGTGCGGTCGCGCACCGACGCCAGCAGGTCGCGGTTCTTCTCGTACTTGCGCAGCTTGCTGGCGTTGACGCCGATGACTTTCGTCCAGAGGGAGGAGAGGAAGTCGTTCTCGAGCCGCTCCTGCGTGTCCTGCTCGCGGATGACGCTGCGCTGCAGGTTGAGGAACTGGTTGTCGATGGCCTCGTAGAGCAGGAAGAGCTTGGTGCTGTACGTGAGCTCGTTGTTGATCGCGTCCTCCAGCGTCTCGAGGTAGCGGTGGAAGACGCGCTCAAGCGTGGCGCGGGTGTGCTGCTGCTGCGTCATGCCCAGGAGAGACTGTGCAAGCTGTCCATGGCTCATCAGACCGACGCGACTGAGTAGGGTGTGGGTGTTGGACCAGACGCTGCTGATGGTGGTCTGCGGGATCTCGGACAGCCTGGTCAGTTCGAGTTGCGCCCACGTCATGGTGAACAGGATGTTGTCGACGTCCCCGTCGACTGCGGCGAAGAAGCGCGTGAGTTCGATCGCGAGCGTTTTGATGCTATCGCTTAGGATATCCAGCTGCTCCACAATGATCGGCGCCGAAGTCATGTTGGTGTTGCGCACGCTCTCGCCTAGATCCCAGACGGCGACACCGGTCTCCTGCAGCTCCCCGATCTGCGCTTGCCCGCGCTCGGAGTAGTAGATGGCCGGCTCGATGGACTTTGTCAATGCGGCGACCTTGACCAGATCCGGGACCGGACCGATGACCGGCGTGGAGAGTAGGTGAACGGCCATCGACCAAGCGAAGAGCAAGCCTATTGAGTAGAAGAATGTATGCCATCTTGATCGCTTGAATTGGTGGACTGCCTTGCGCAACGTGTTGACCGTGTCTTCGATCGGCTGTGTCTTCTGCACTACGTCCAGTCGTGTTGAGAAGCGGAAGTCTGCCGCCATGGTCAGTCGGGTGGGCCGCTTTCGCAGTCTATGGTCAAGCAGCATGACGATGATGAAAGCGCTACAGTCATGCGTTGTGGCGTTGTCAAAGGGGATTGCAGACTTACAGTTGCTCTGGGTGGGTGTTTCGGGGTCGGGTGAATCCAGCTCTTCCGTTTGCGCCTGCGCATTCACGTGCTGATCCCTCCTTCCACCACCACCTCTATCCACGTCCCCAGCATTCCGCATCGACTCCGGTTCCGGTGTATGAGCAGGACTCCGGCCCTTCGTGGGCGAGCCCGGCAAAGGCAGCTTCGTCGCCATGCGGTACGCCGTCACGTCTCCGTCGTCTTCCTCGCCAAGCGCATCGTGGTACTGCGGGCTGGCCTCCCGGCTCCCATACTCCGTCCTGTTCGGCGACAAGCCGTGGTGATTGAACCACCCGCTCCCAGCCTTCCGCCACGCGGGCGGGCTGTATGACCGGCGCGAGCTGTGCTCGCTGAACTCCGAGCCGCCGTGCGAGCGGAAGCCGGAGTGATGGGAGGGGTAGTCGGGGACGGTGGGGGAGAACTCGCGCGCCTCGAAGTCGTCCATGGAGGCGTTCAGGCTGGGATGCGACTCCAGGTAGGCTTCCCGCGATGTCATGTCCGTGGGTGATATCATCCAGGTCGGTGTGTTTGCGGTGTTTGCGCTGGGCGGGTGAATCACGGTGCTATCGCCGAGTCACAGCGTGCTTGCTTGTGTGCCGCACTGGGTGGATCGCCGGCGCATCAGTATGTCATGTACCGAGTGCCCTCTGTCTTATCGCAGTTCGCACAATGTCGACGTTGTCATGCGTGTCGCTCGGCGAAGCGTCCTGGGTGCTTTGTGTTCTGCGGCGAGTCTCACGCATGATTCGGTCTATGATGGGTCTCGCGCGAAAGTGACACTGGTGCCTATAGCGTGTAGTGAAGTATTGCAAGCGCAGGTACCTACAGGATGCCTGACCCAGCCTCGTCGCCGGCCGCAAACGGACATCTGCGACGACGAGGTGGCTGGTGGAGGGCAGAGCATGCGCGCATGCAAGGTGAGTGGTCGGAGGTCGATCGGACAGCAATGATTGGCAATGCTTGCACGACGTTGGAAGAACGTGCATTAGCGCGATTCTGTCCAGAGCATCGAGATCAGCTTTCCTGGAGAAGGGCACTACTACTGTATACATCCAGCGAGCGAGTCTCGGGCAGAAATGCCATGTACATGTAATCGACGACACGGCGATGTAGCGCACAGCTCTCAGGACCAACCCAATGCCAGCGGCGTGGGAAGGGGCAGACAACACCGAGCTCGCTCAAATGCGAAGCAAGTGCTGCCATGTGGGTTTCCAGTGCTTTCGCAGACACACATGTAGCACTACAGTCTGTATGAGTGTGAGCAGGTCGCAAACCGACACGCACACGTGTGCTGGAGCATCACTGGACAACTTTGATTGCTCTTCCGTCGAAGGTTCTCCTTGCTCGTTTGGGACGGACGTGGCCAGCATGCGCCAGCGCTCAGATGCTCCCTGCGATAAACGTCCACTCTGACACGACCTAACAGCTTCGAATACCGTGGACTTAAATCTCGTTGAGGTCTTCCACGGGACGAGAATGCAGTGTTCTTTGGCAGCATCTATATCTTACTGCGCATCCGCTTCGGCCATGAAGTCTACGCAAGCCATGAGCAGGCATTCGCCAGGATCAAAAGGTGCAGCGATCATGCTTGGGGTGGCAGTACCCTTTCACGCCCAAACGCCGCCGGCTTGTTCGGCTTGTTGTCGAGGATCTTCTCGATCTCCTCCATGATCTCCGGCGTCATCTTGGGGAGCAGGGTGAGGGCCTTGACATTGTCCTCGATCTGTCCCTGTTGTCAGCGTGGTCTCGCTTGGTAAGTTTTGAAGGATTCGACTTCTTACCTGCGCGGTCTTGGTCGCCCCGAGGATGACGGTCGACACGTGCTCGTTCTTGACGCACCACGCCAGACTGAGCTGCGTGACGTTGCCGCCGAGCTGCTCGGCGATCTCGGTCAACTTCCGCACCTTCGCGATCTTCGCCTTGCCCTCCTCAGTCTGCAGCTGCTTGATGGTGCCCTCGAAGAAGCTCTTGTTGGTCGCGAAGCGCGAGTCCTCCGGGATGCCGTCGTTGTACTTGCCGGTGAGCAGACCCGACGCCAACGGGCTCCAGATGGTGGTGCCGTACTGGAACTGGTTGAACAGCGGCGCGTACTCGACCTCGAAGCGCTCGCGGTGGAAGGCGTTGTACTGCGGCTGCTCGGCGATGGGCGCGATGAGGTTGTACTTCTCGGCGATCTGGGTAGCCTCCATGATCTGCACGGCCGACCACTCCGAGGTGCCCCAGTAGTAGGCGAGGTTGAGGTTGCGGATGACCTGCGTGAAGCCCTCGACGATCTCCTTCATGGGCGTGCCGACGTCGGGGCGGTGGGCGAGCACGATGTCCACGTACGGCTGCTGCAGGCGCTGCAGGCAGCTCTTGGTGCCTTCGACGACGTGCTTGCGCGAGAGACCGCGGGTGTTGGGCTCCTTGCGGCCTACACGAGGACATTAACGCCTACTCTGCTAAAACCGGAACGATCCATGGAGGTCTACCACTTACCTGTACCGAAGAAGACCTTGGTCGAGAGCACGTACTCGTCTCTCGGCCACGCGAGCTCCTTGAGAGCCTGGCCCATCTCAATCTCGCACTGCCCATTGGCGTACACCTCGGCGGTGTCGAAGAAGTTGATGCTGTTGGCAAATCAGTATGATCAAGGACTGTGCACCGCGGAGCGATACGAACCCATTGTCCCATGCGGTCTGGAGGCAGTCCTTCACAATGTTGCCCTTCTGCGTGCCGCCGTACGTCAACCATCCGCCCAGCGAGAAGACGGAGACCTTGAGTCCACTTGGTCCCAAGTGCCTGAAGATCATATCCTTGGGATCGAACTTGCTCTCTACTGCGGCCATGTTTGCGGTGTTGTGTAGTTAAATTGGATTGGGTGACAATGGGGTCGAAAGGTAGTACAACGAGCAGGAGAAAGAGAGGAATTTCTCAAGTCCTCATCTGTTGTCACTGCGGCTTTACCTGCGCACTAACCCCGACCTGCTCGATACGGCAATGATGGAACATGCGAGGCAGCGACGATGACGCTGCGGGGATGGAAGGTGCGGGCGGCATTGGAAGTGTAACTGCATCTGCCGCCCCACATCTCGAGAGCGCGAAGTGTCGGGCATATGTACATGTACACGAAGGTACATGCACACGCTACTCCCCGTGCTCGCTCCAGTGTGAGGTGGACAGGTCGTAGCTGGGTAGCACCAAAGTACCGGGCACCCGGAGGAGTGTGAGAGCGACAAGCTTTGGGGGCTGATGAGGCTGAGCTTACCTGAGGCGGTGCACAGCAGCACAGGAATGGACGTCTACGATGGCATCGTATGTCACCGAGAGGTGGTGCGATGGAATGAGGCGAGCAGCATACATCAACGCTTTGGGCCCGCCAGCAAACCAATGGCCACCCCTCTGTCACCATCCACGTTGACCAGATACCCAGGATAAGGAGGTGACGATGACGAATACATGTATGCACGTCGTGCTCCATGGGCATTGAGTCTGTTCCGCCAACATGGTCAGCGTCTCGCCTCGACTCCGGGACTCCTTGGACTACGAAGACCCCGAGGAGACAGATCCGCGGTTGTCGTCCGGCTTCAGATCACTCAGCATCAATTCCGCCGAGTACGATGCTTACGAACCCCGCCGTGATGACCGCCGCCCATTTGCAAGCAGCGCAAGTCCAGGGGCCAATCGACGGAGCAGGAGACAGCGCCAGAGTGACCAAGCCTTGACGGACGCTACGCCCTTCGAGTACCGGACTTCCGCAGACGGCGATGTCTTCCGTCTGGCTGTCCTGCTCCCCGGAACGGAGAGCGCGACGGTCGAGTGCCATCTGGAATGGGAGTCCTCCCGCAAGCCTCGGAATAGCTACTACTGCTTGTCATACTGCTGGGGCGACACAACGGAGCGGACGGTCGCGATCCTCCTCGATGGCGATCGCTTTGCGGTAACGAAAAACTTGCACAAGGCCTTGCAGTGCATTCGCAAACCGAACGCTGAGGTCCGCATCTGGGTCGACCAAAGTACGACCCAAGGAGATGCATCTTCGTACCACAGCTGACACGTGCAACCCACAGTCTGCATCAACCAGGGCGACCATGACGAGCGAGCACACCAAGTCTCGATCATGAAACACATCTTCAACCGGACGAAAGTGATCGTCTGGCTGGGTGACGAAGCCGATCGAAGCGGCAAGCTTTGCGAGTACGCACGTAAGATGTCCCGGACCGGAATGCAACGCATCCTCAGCCAGAAGCAGCTGCAGGATGCGGTGCAGAACCTCCTGCTTCGCAAATGGTTCACCCGCGTCTGGGTCATCCCGGAAGTCGCCCTGGCGAACTTCAGTGAGGTCGCGATTGGACACGAACGGATTTCGTGGGATAATCTCGTGCGGCTGGTCGCTTTCACAGCAGCTCAGCTCCCACAGTCACGACGATTCGACAAGCAGACCGCGCTTCTCGGGAACCCGCGGATGCGGATTGCGATCATCAGCCAGATGAATGCTTCCCAGCGCGAGGGCCTCCGGCACACCGACATCACACAGCTGCTCATCTTGGCCAAAAGCAGTGAGGCCACCGACGTCCGTGACAAAGTGTACGCGCTCCAATCCTTAGCCATGCTGAGACTACGGCCGGACTACCGCGTGACTCTCGACTCTCTCGCATACAATGACGCAGTCGAGCGCGTGTACATCGAGATTGCGGAGCACTACGCGGCATCTATCCTGTGGGACTACTCCTACAGCAAATGGCACGACCTCAGTGACGTGGCTCGGACGCGGCAGCTCATGAGCATCCTATACAGCGCCGGTCGCCTGCACCAGCACCTCCAGCTCCCATCCTGGGTCCCGGACTGGACCTTCGCCTGGTACCAGGCGCCCTTCTGGTGCACCACGGAAGCGAACCTCACCGCGTTCCCGGCGAAGGACAGTTGGTGCGACGGGATCCGGAGTCCCTACCGCGCTGGCGGGGACAAGCTCGAGACGTTCGAGCTGATGCAGGAGAGCGCGCGGACACGCCAGCTGCGCGTCTCAGCGCTGGTGTTCGACTCCATCGCCGACGTGAGCGAGACGACTCCGGCGGCAAGTCCAGCTGCCAACCAGGTCTCGTCTACCGGTCCTGCCGTCCGGCTGAACGTCGCGACATTCTCCTACGGCCGTGTCCACTTCCGGACGAGGAAAGGGTTGCTTGGGCTGGCGACTGGAGGCGTGCAGCCGGGTGACAACGTGGCCATCTTGCTTGGAGGGGATGTACCCGTCGTACTGCGCTCCGTGGAGACATGGGACCAAGAGGGCGATGCTTATACGTTGATGTGCGAGTGCTTCATACATTCGGACGCTGTCATGAACGGCGACCTCGTGCGGACTGACTTGTGGCTGGCCGAGGACATCGTGTTCGTGTGAACAGGCCGGGACATCGATCCTGCCGTTCGATGCAGCGCAGACCCCTGGGCGATGTTCTGACCGTGAAGGCGATCCTGCCGTGGCGTGGGCACCTGGAACCCTACTCGCAGGGCGTATTCCGCACCAATACGATACGCTGGAGAAAAAGACAGGCAGGCGTCTACAAGAAAAGGCATCGCTACGAGCTGCTACACGGGTCCGTCATGCGCTTCAGAAGCCCGTGATGAACCAACCGCACCGATGCTAACGGAGACAAGACAAGATCATCTGCGCCTCCTTGGTGTTACGAGTCCTGCGGCCCTTTAATCTGCATGTCGACGCTTAGCCCACGTACAGAGTGCGTCTACAGCTCGCCGAAGACCTGGACGCTGCTCAAAGCCTGGCCATTACCGCCAAACATCAGATTGTTAGCGCTGCTGCTGCCCGGTGCGGCGTTGTCGAGCCAAGCCGGCTCCCAGTAGAAGACCCCGCTACCACCCGCCTCCTCGACCGCGCTCGCCACATCCTTCATCCAGGTCGTCTGGCCCGCAGCAGAGAAGGAGATGCCCGCGGCGTCGGCAGGGAAGGGATCAGCCGGGTCAGGACAGCTCAGCGGCCAATCCGTCTCCACGACCATCACCGGCTTGCCGTACTTGGTCTTCATGTTCGTCAGGCTGGATTTCAGCGATGCGAGAGTGGCGTCTGCGTTGTAGAAGGGGTAGTACGATACGCCCTGGATGTCGAAATCGGCGGACGACAGCGGGCCCTCCCCGAGGATGGTGTCGTACCACCTAGAAGCGCCTGCGGTCAGCGGCCTTTCCGTCTGAGTAGCCTGGAGAGTGCCGCACTTACCACTCCTGCGTCTCCCACTTCCAGCCATTATCCAGGTGGATCAGGATCTGCGGCTGCGTCGCCAGCCTCGACGCCTTGATGCCCGCCGACGCCGCATGCAGCAGCGTCGCCAGATCCTTGGGCGACGCGCTCATCTCGCCCACCGGCCACAGCATGCCGGCCGTAATCTCATTGCCGATCGACACGATGGCGAGCGGGACCCCGGCGGCCTGGAAAGCATTCATGACGGTCTCGGTGTAGTTCTGGACCTCGCCCGCGAGATCCTGCACGCCGTACCCCTGCCACGCGGCCGGAGTGGTCTGGTGGCCCGGGTCGGCCCAGGTGTCGCAGAAATGGAAGTCGAGATAGACCTGCAATCCAAGGGCATGCGCACGCGCTGCGAGCTTCAAGTTGTACTGCAGGTTGTAGTCGCCGTTCGCCGGGTCGTTCCAGAGGCGCTGCCGCACGGTCGTGACGCCGTTGTTCCTCAGGATGCGCTCGAGCGGTTTCGTGTGGCCGTCGAGGCCGATGTAGGATCTCCCGGCGGCCTCTTCGACGAGTAGAGAGCTCCAGTCGACGCCCTTGTGCGAGAGCGCCGCCCGGGCGACTACCGCAAGGAAGGGAATGAAAGGCAAGAGTAGCATGCTGAAAAGAGAGTAGTAATGTTGGCCAGCGAGAACTGCAGCTGACCTGCTACGGAACGAGAAGTCATAGGTTTCCGGAGAACAGCAGGACCTGCCTGGGATGAGGCCAAGCGAGATGCTCGAAACGCCAAGAGTCGCGCCTGCCCCAAGTAGATTGCAAGGAGTTTTAAGCTTAAGTGGACAGCGTCGATCATCAGAGGGGCGCAGTGGGTGACCGACCGCACCTCGACGATGATTTCACCGAGGTCCGATGATGGAGCTGCCCACACAGCAACACTATTACGTGCGATATATACCCGGCTAAATGGCAAGACTATCTTGTCCGCTCCAAACACACCTCAAGCTCCTCCCCACGCTAGATCCCACCCCGTTAGCCCCTAGGTCCGACCCGGTGTAGTTGACTGACAGCAACCTCAGCTCTCCGCCGGCTTGCTCGCTGGCGCAGCCTTGGGCGTCCCCAGCTTCCTCGGCTTCTTCTTCTCCACGGGCGGCGCATCCTCCCCGTTCCCATTTTCCGGAGCCTTCTTCGCCGCCAGCTTCGGCGGCGCCTTCTTCGGCGCCGCGGGCGCCGCCGCCGGCTTGCTGGGCGCGGCCGCGGTTGCGCCATCATCCCCACTCGGCTTCTTCGCCGGCACGGGCTTCTTCGCCGGGACGGGCTTCTTCGCCGCCGGCGCGGCGGCGCCCGCCTTCGCCTCCCCGCCCTCGGTGCCCGCGGACGAGGGCGCGCGGGACGACGACAGCTTCTTAGGGGCCGGGCGCTTCGGCGCCGGCTGCGTGCGCTTCATGGCCGCCGACGCATCCTCGCCGCCCTCCTCGACGACGAAATGCGCGTCCGTGGGCGTCTTTCCGTTGATCTCCAGCACGTCCTGCGGGCACGCGCTCATGACGACGACCATATCGCGCTCGGCCTTCAGACGCACGTAATCCCCCTCTTTCCCCTTGGGCGCCTTGAACGCGAGATCGCCCTCGTCGTCCCAGGGGATGTTCATGAACAGGTTCAGCGGCGCGGGGACGGAGTTGATGGTCACGTCGGCCCCGAC
>JAWDJV010000434.1:0-16781 GCA_033119285.1 Teratosphaeriaceae sp. CCFEE 6253
CGAACGGTCAGCAGGTCGCTTACGATGCGTACGCCCGCGGGGCCGCCAGGGCCTAGTACGAAGCTCCGGTCGAAGCTGCGCTTCTTCGTCGCGCCACTCGGAGCATTGTGCTCGTCGAACTCCCCATGAACAGTGATGAGGAAGCCGTCGACGCCGGCCGAAGATGCGCCAGTCGTATCCGGTACACCAGATACCATCTTCGCTTCCACCATCCACCTCCGCGCCTCCGTGGCCAGATCAGGGTGCTTCGTTGATGGCAGGTACGTGATTGCATCGGCCACTGCCTTTGTGCCGCGATACAGGCGGCTGTGGCGTGCCGGGAGCTGCTGAATCTTCTTCAGGTTCCGGCTGTTCTTGATGTAGCCTTCCCACTCCCCAGGCTCGCTCCTCGCGTTGCCACTCGGGTCGCGCGGCGCTTGTGTGTTCACAGCGTACGAGAACTCTGATTGCTCATCGTAGTAATGAGCGGCCAATGCAGTCCGATCGGTGTCGAAGCCGGCGAAGAAAGTTCGCACGAAGCTCTCTGCAATGCCACCTTCGTCCTGGAAAAGCGCGCTTCTGATCGGGAACGGTAAGTCGCTGTTTTTCGTCCTCTTGGCGATGTCTTCTTCCGTGCGGACTTGGATGCCGTTGAGATTGAGTAGATTTGGATACCAGCCAATGACTTCCTCCTGGTAATCAGGCTCAATCTGCTCAAGCGGGTTGCCGGTCAGAATGAGATGCTGCAGTTTGAAGAATCGCCGTCGCCAGTTGTGGAGCGCCTCAAGCTTCTCGAACTTGTTGTTCGACAGGTCAAGGTTCTGCAGCTTGGGCAGCGTCTGTGACAGCGTGCTGACGGCCGTCAAGTCCGTGAGATCGTTGTTGGAGAGGGAGACACTCGTCACGGCCTCATCCCGCTCTTCAGGCTTGTCGAATGAGAGCTCGAGTACTCTCATCATGGCTGGGAAGAATTTGTTCGCCGTGGACTTCGAGTCGAAGATGTGCTGATTCTTCAGCTCTTCATCCTGACCGAGTCCACTGAGATTGAGGAACTTCGACCCATGGTCGTACCTTCGTTCGAGGACGCTGCGCAGCATCGCTTTCGTCTTCTCAGCCTCGGATGGTGGCGCGTTGGCGTCTTGTACAGCGCCGCCTAGGCGCTGTATCGTGATTGATACACCAGCCCAGCCGAAGCCGTTCATCCTCAGCAGCGCACCCATGTCCTCGGGTGCCACCTTGATCAACAGGTCTGTCCCGTCAACGTTGGACTATATGCAAATTAGTATCTTACAGTCCTCGGCGTCAAAGCCATTCAACCAGAAGTCAAGCGTTGGGCTGCGAATCGTATCGCGGTCGTCGTTTTGATTTTGGCTGGCAACGAAGGCGGACCGGATACGATGGCGTGCACGCAATGCAGGATGCGGCGATTGGCGTGTTGGCGATAACATACCTTCCTTATCTTCACGTTCCTCGTCTTCGACCCGAGTCGCACGCTCGCCTTCTTTTCCAGCCACTTGATCAGCGAGCTGACCCCCCCGTCTGCGCCACTTGAAGCCTTGCTCTTGCTCCAGCCCGTGACCTTCAGTTCCTCCAGTCCACCTCTGGTTCCGCTCGGTCGCTCGCTCTTCATGGTGACGTCGCGCGTGCCTGCCGCCTGCCTCAGGATCTCACGCTGCGCGGTGGAGCTGAGAATGCCGCCGCGAGTGGGCCGGGCACCGCCGTCCTTCTTTGGCCCCGATGGTGGACCCGAGCCTTTGCTGACACCGGCGCGGCCTTTGACTGCGACGCCCATCGTGAGGTCACCGTCGCGGTCGGATCTGCCGGCAGCGTGTCGCTTCGCTGCTGGGCCACGCGGAGCAGCCCGTGGTGCGCCATGACGAGCGACCATGTTCACGCCGATGCGTGGTATCGATGTTGTTCGAGCGAGTGTGCGCTGGTAATGAGCAGCAGCTTGCTGGCTTGACGCGGTGTCGAATGTGCGCAAGTAGGTGCTTGCTGCCGGTCGGCGTGTGTATGCGCCGTTCTTTGTTGTTGCACGAATGGAGGCGAGTCAATGAGTGAATTCGTGTTTGAAGGATGCGTGCCGTGCGTGTCGTGTGTGCCACTTATAGTGAAGGATGCAGTTTGTATTGTTGCGATGCCTATGCGAATGTGGAGGCATGCACGAAGACGGAAGAGCGCAGTGACGTGAAAGTGCGGGACCGCGCTAGCCGCGTTAACTCGGCCGGACCCGTCAGGTGAGTCAGAAAGCATTTCCAGGCATCCAGGCAGCATTCGTGTACTTGCGCAGCATTCACAGATCAACGAAGCAAAACACGCGGTGCGACGAGGAGACACCTTATACACATCGGCAATGCAAGTCTGAACATGCTCATCTCACTACCATCGGCGCGCTGAAATTTGCAATCGATATGTATTCTCCCAACTACTGCAGAGCGAGTCTGTCTCGGTCGCGGACAGTCAAAGCCCATTGTCCTAGCCGGCATCTGTCTCGGTGCGTTGATTCACCACACCCCATAAGGCTGCCATCCGATCGCAGGATACGGCTGCGACCTGCCATACTGCCTATACCAAGCCGGCCTGTCTGCATCCGTTAGCTTCATGCCCACCTCGCCACAGCGGCAGACGCAACATATGACAAGGCTGTTGTACCCAATGTTCAGCGTCCGCCACATACCCGCCGACTCTTGGTCCCGACTCCGCCGGCCATCGTCGTCGACGCCATAGTCGCCTGTGAAGGTAGCCTTGAACCAACGGCCGATGGACTTAAGAGGGTTCCGTCTTGATCTGGACCAGGATCTGATCGAGCGGCGGGTCCATGACGACCGGGTTGACCTGCGGGACGGTGCTGTGGAGCAATTGCCTGATGGAGCTGGGCGAATGTCTCTGGTTGGTGATCTTGACGACGACCTAGTGTTGGTTTGGGTTTGGAGCGGTGTCAGGGACATGTTCGTTGCGAAACCAGACATTGTATGAGTCGCTTCTGGCTTGCTCGCGCTCGTCGGTTGTTCGAACAGTGGGAGCGATCCTAAAAGCCAGACAGTGGTACATCAGACTTGATGTAGGCTGAGAACTGCACCAAGTGACAACGCGGATCAGACGCTGCAGCTACGGCATAGTTACTTCCAACGTTGCCCTATCCCCACCATCACCGCTGTGCTGACCACAGACAACCATCGGGAAGCGTAGACTGATGCTGACTGGTGGCCTTGAGCTGATGGCAGGTTGTGCACTTTGCCCTGCAAATCAAGCTCATAGGCTGAGCAAGTGCTGCCCGCTCAACGTCCTCGTGTCGCGCAAGGATCGGCAGTTTGGGGGCTGAGTTGATATGCAAGGCCGTTGGCGGCTTTGTTCCTTCCGAAGCGTGTGATTGGCTGACTGACTTGACAGGGATGCGACTGCGGATGACTGCCGCGTTTGTGCCGGTTTCAGGGCTGACTCAGGCATTGTCAGATTGTTGGAATCACTTTTGATCTTCCGAGATCGTGGGTCTGGTCCAACAAATGGTGTGAAGGAGATCCTCGAAATGCAGTCGTCACTTCGAATGGATTGCCGACAGAATCCGGGGCTGGAAAGCGCTGGAAATGCCTCATCAGACATTTAGACATTGGGTCCAGTCGCCATGATCGGGTTAGTCTGGACCAGCGCGTGCTGTGTGCCAGTCAAACGAGTTCTCGTAGGATTGGTAATGCGCTACGATCGTGTGTCCGTGGTGGGTAGCTTGTGAGCTCGTCGACCGACATCAGCCGCGAACCTCTGATGGCCCCAAGGCGCCTAGTCCAGGCCAGACGATCTTGGAGGCTCATGACATCGCCACTGCTTGATCCCTGTGGAACAATGAGAGCAGCTGCGTCTCTGCGGCGAGCGCAAGATCGCTCAAGTCGCCGGTCTGTCGTGCAGCAGCGATTATGCTGCCAGAGTGTCCGGGAACGTCCCGTCATACGGACGCTAGGGCAAGTCTCCTCTGGTGACTCCAGCCGCAAGTGTCGCCTCGGAAGAGCTATAGCAGTTGTGTGCGCTGCCTCGTAGAAGTGGCTGCGTGTCGTATAGACCATCTAGATATCATTTCTTCCATTCCGACATGTGGTACCAGATGCAGGGATGGATCGGAATCGCACTGTCGCAGCCGCATTTCACGTAATGTCGGGTATTCGTGCGGTTGAACCAGTGAGATAGATGTCTGTGATTCGCAGTCGTCTTGCTGACATGGATTCCGAACATGGCCGCGATGCAAAACCGATCATCAACAAGCGTCTCAGGCCAGGGCATTCGGAGGGCCACAGCACGCCTTTGTATGAAGTCGGCCAGCACTTTGTCGTCCTCTGACCCTGACATGGGTGTCGCGGCTATGGCTTATCGTCGGATGGTCTGTGCGTCGAAATTGAAGCCGGATCAGCAGGGCTGAAACGAGGATATCAAGTTTCGCTCATCTCGGTCGGCGGATGCCGAGCACTGCTGACTCGCATGTCTTACTGCGCCTTGCAGCTTGCAAGATTGTCAGCGTGCGAACGGTGTAGTAGCTTGCTCTTGCGCCTGCGAAAGGCCTCGGATGGCAGTGCCCGCCAAACTCTGATTACGCTGAGCAGCAGCAGAAACTTGCAGATCACCATCCGAAGCCAAGTATTCGAGTTCGGAGTGTGCAAGTAAACGCGATGCTTCGTACTGCGCTCTACTATCCGGCTTCGCCTCCATCTTGCGTGCTATCCGAGAACGCCGTCCTGACATCGCCATGGGGTATCTTGAACGAAGCCAACTCCTGCCATGCTTTCGTTTCGCATTACGCGCGTCAGTGCTCCCATTCAAGTCACGTCGAGAGCAGGCCGTAGTTCTGCTGCGCCATGCACACATCCGCCTCAGCCCTCCACCTCCTTACTCCGGTCCCGCAGGAACTCCGAGAGCCAGAGTAGGGGCTTATCAGGCTCCTGCATCGCCAAGTACTTCATGCCTTCAAGTAGGTGCGGCGTGAGGTGTTGATTGAGATACTGCCGGGTAGGACCACCGTGAGCCACTGGCTGTGTGCGCACTGGCGGTGGTGGGATGGAATTAGGCCTAGCAGTGTGCTGCGGTATTGTGGGAGTTGCTTGAGCTACTGGAGGGTGCAGCGACTGGGGCTGTGGAGGTGGTTGAGGGTCGGTGGGGTCGATGGCTGGTTGTATGTCGGTCATGCTCGTCTGGCATTTTGTCAGCATGAACGAATGAACATGGTGAGACTGCGCGCACGTCGACAGCGGAGGTCTCCATCTTCATCACACCGTTCGTGCCGTTCGCTGATTCTTCCGCCATGGTTGCGGATCTGGAACGTCCACGGGTTCATTGCAAGCCTCCAAACCACGCGTTGTCCAGCGCGTGCCGGGAGTAGCCGACGCTTCAACTTCACGTCGTCGTGTGAACATGACCACTGCATGCAAAGGTTCTCCAAAACATTACCAACTTCTTGCAATTGAAAGTGCGGAAATGAGACGATTGGTGCTCATGATAAGACAGTGGTAGTGCCCGATAGTCAACAAGCCGCATCCTTCATGCCAATGGTCCTGTCACGGCGGCCGGAGTCACGAGAGTTGGCACCCACGAGTCCATGCAAGACATATCGAACAACGTTCTCCAGTCCTCACGGCAGACGACACGGTCATGGACAAAATGCTCGACGAAAAGTAGCTTTCCGCGGGCAGACGAGGAGGATTCGTGCTCTACATCACCACGATGAAGTTTTTCGACGAAATTGACATCCTGGACGTAGTGAGGGGCTCAGACCGTTTGTGATCCGCTGCCACAATGCCAAAGCCCGCATGTATAAGCATGGCGTGTGACGCACGGGCATGGCCTGCGATGGACAGGTCAGGACCTCGACAGAATCTTGCAAACGATGAAAGCATAAGGGTAAGAGAGAAACAATCTAGGGCTACACCATGGAGTCGTTCCCGACCAATTCAAGCTCCTCCGGATCAAATAATCATGTGCCTCATGCTGAAGTACAGCCGTCCTGACCTGGCAGCGAAAGGTACGCCGATCACAGAGACGTCAAATGTGAAGTAAAGCGATAGAGCAAGGCGAAAGCAACCAGCTCGCCGGAGCTTGGCAACTAGGCTAGCTACGGTCCCGCGAGACCCGTTCGCCTTCCGCGCGCAGAGCGATGCTGGGCAGCTCACCGACCGCAGCATATACTGTATTCCCAGACAATCAAGGAGTCGACGCGCATGGAGCTTCATGTGCGGGACCTGGTCACGAATAGGTAATGGAAGATAGAATAGATGACCCGAGAAAGATCTCGAGACACTGGGAGGGCTCACTTGCTGCTGACCTCGAGCTCACTTCGCTTTTCTCCAGCCGGGCTTGCCTTCCCTGACGTAATCGACGCTGCAAGATTGCGCGAGTGAGCTTGTTGGCTCGCAGCTACAAAAGATCACTTGGCTCCTCCGCCAGTCTTGGGTGTTCACACTCGCAAAGCTCGGCTGCTTTTCGATCCTGGCTCTCAGTGGTGTCTGATCGACAACCTGCTTTCGGTCCTGAGCTCGTACCTCCCTTCGCCATCCGCCATCCACTGACAGACAAGCACGACTCGACTAGTATGCCTCCCAAGGCTGCAAAGGTCAGTAAAGTCGCGGCTACCCTGAGACCATGGTTGCTAACACCGGCACAGAAGGCGAAGGCTGAGTCCACTCCAGAGCCAGCCACTCCCAAGAAGGCAGCAGCATCAAAGGCAGCGACTCCAAAGACTGTGACCCCAAAGAAGACCAAGGAGGTCATCACCTACGCGAAT
The DNA here is from genome assembly GCA_033119285.1 of Teratosphaeriaceae sp. CCFEE 6253. NCBI lineage: Eukaryota > Fungi > Ascomycota > Dothideomycetes > Mycosphaerellales > Teratosphaeriaceae > Teratosphaeriaceae sp. CCFEE 6253. Next base: position 6,737 of record JAWDJV010000434.1, read on the forward strand.
CTCACCAAAACTCCCGGTGCAGCCATCCCCATCGATGTGGCGTACGAGGGATCCGCGGTGCAAGCCAAGCTTGCCAAATCCGGTGGCTTCCAGCACAACATCAAGCTCGAGGCGCCGAGGGCGTTCTCACTCGTGAAAAGCGTATGTCACTATGTCCAGGTCGTCAGACCCGGCTTGAGCACTCGCACTGGCTGACACCTGAGGCCGCAGATCGTGTTCACCGAGGGAGAGTATGAAGGCTATCAAGCGGTTTTACTGCGTCCAGCCAAGGCATTTCCGTTCCTCAAGCTACCGGAAGTGGCCCGCGCGCGCATCTACGGCTTCTACTTCGCGCAGATGGGCGTCGTCGGCGAGGCAATTGTGCTCGAGGGCAAGCGGACGTTGAATAAGGACATCTACGCGAAGGCTTATGCTGAAAGCTCGAAGAATCGTGTGGGTCTGCTGGCCGTGAATAAGGAGGTGAGCAACAGCACGCCTGTCGCGATCCTCTCGGCGTCACTGACACTGCCACAGATCAACGAGGAGACCGTGAAGGTCTTCTATGCCCACACGCTCAAGCTGGAGAGCACAACCACACTGCTCGACTTCCTCAGCCAGATTCCGACCTCTGTCCGCGCTCGCCTCACGTCTCTCCACGTCAAGTCCTACATCAAGGCGAGCTCCCGCAACGCCATGTACACCCTCGCCGGAGCCAAGAATCTCACTCGCCTACACATCAGCTCGGGCGTCTTCGCCGACGGCGATCCCGGAAAGGCTGCCAAGCAATTCTACGCGGACGCCTACAAGTTCCTCGAGAGCATCGGCGCTGCTAAGGGCGATAAGACCGCGGGTGTGGATGTCCTGCAGTTCGGCAAGCAGGCCTTCACCTTCAAGGACGACAAGAAGAACGTCAAGCCGTGGACTGCTCCGCTGATCGTGGAGTTCAAAGAGAACCTACGCATCAAGCTCGAGTGAGTCCTTCTTCATTCAATCCACTGCAAGAGCTCCTCGCCGAACATGACACTGATCTCTTACGTCCAGGGGATGAGTGTGAAGCATCACTAAGCTCTGCGACAGGTTACTCACGTCCTCCTGGGTCTGCATTTGCGGTGCCACCCAGCAGGGTCACAATTGTGGTGCCGAGATGGCTCGAGATGGTCTAGGCTGGTGGGTCATCCGGCCATATAGCGTGGGCAGTTGACGATCGAGAGGCTGTAACATCCGGGCTCATCAGCCACTTCGCTGACATATCATATCAATGTAATGAAGATGGTACCGGAATCTCTGTGTTTTGAGTCTCTGATACATGTCTGTACATCGCCGCCCTTCGTTTTCGCTCGAACGCTACAGATCACCCGACTCCAACAGCTTCGACTTGTCTTTCAGGAATTGAACGCGGCCTTCTGGAAGCTCTCCACGCTCACATCCCCTGGCTTGCCCTCAACCTTGGGTGGCATCTTCGGCGCAGCCTTCACCTGCGCTTTCTCCTTCTCCGTGATCGCCATACTATTCGCCCGACTCCCACTCGTCGCGCTGCCAGTCATCGTGTTGACCCGCGAATGCGCAGGACTCGTCGCATTGCTCTTGGCCGCGATCTGGCCCTGCGGCTTTCTCTGGATGACCTCCAAATAAGGCGAAGGCAAGTACCCGACTTGCCCGTCTCGCGCGCGACATCGCCACCAGTCTGACGGCTGGCCCATAGGATCTGTCTTGGACAGAACGGCGACGAGGTCACCTTTCTTGACGCTGATGTCTATGCCTTCAGTGAAGGACTGGCCGGGCTGCTGTTGGGGGGTGTAGTCGTACAGCACGCGGCAGAAGTCCAGTTTGCTTGGATCCAGCGGCTGTTGTTGGCCATCTGCGGTATGGGGTGAGTTGGCTAGTTGGCGCTGCTGTTCCGCTTCTTGCGATGCGGCGAGCGTGCGTATGAGCTTGCTCATGAGGTACGGCAGTCCAAAGACGGCCAGGATGAAGAAGATGAAAGGTTTGCGGCTGGGTTTCGGCTGCGCGCCCTCAGGTGCTGCGCCGCCGGTGAAAGCTGCGAAGCTGGCGGGTGTAAGCTCCTTGCTGGATGCCGGTGGCGGTCGACCAGTCAGCTTGGCGATCGCTATTCGTATCCAGCGCATGAGCGTGAAGATCCCGAGTACGCTACCGAGCGTTTGTTTGAGCGTGGCGAACTGGTCTGCCACGCTGACCATGGCGAAGAAGCTCGAGTGAGTGGCCATGTACGTGCTTTCCTGGAGCAGACAGTCAGCAAATGCTCAACCTTCGTGGCCATCCGACCCTGCAGTACGTACCAGCATTTGCGCAAACCCTCCAAATGCACCCACGATGCTCTCAATCATCTGAAAGGTAGCCTGCGTAGACTGGTTCATCGTCTGTGTGAGACTCTGGTCCTGTTGTCCATACATCCCAGGCTGTCCATAGCCACCCATGCCGCCCATACCCATACCGTATCCTCCCCCCATACCACCATAGCCGCTCCCGTACATGCCACCTCCCATGCCTCCATATGCTCCGCCCATCCTGCTATACGGCGAGCTGAAGGAGGAGCCATAGCCGCCACCGCCTCCGTATGGCGATCCGTAAGGCGATGCGCGGTTCATGGGTGAGCTGTATGTAGATGCATTCCGGGTGGCCAAGGCGTTCAAAGAGTCAGGCCTCGAGGGTAACACCGGCGTATCTGCAGCTGAGAGTGTCGCAGTGGTCGTGCTGTTCATCGTGGGTACTGCAGCAGATGTCCCTCCTGCGCCACTCTCCCACGGTTTCGGCGGACTGGGAGCCATTGCCGCTTGCCTTGCCGCTGCACCTCACCCCGGCTGATCAAGCGGTCCCGTTCACCTGAGCTCCCGAGTCTCCTCTGCTACTCTTGCCCGTGCTGCTCAATACCATCGGCCACAGTGACTGCGACTGGTCTTATCTTGCGCGGTCCGGGTCGCCTGAACGCAGGCTAAGTGACTGCGAGTGTGGCAGATGTGAAGCGCGCGCTACACGTCGTGATTCGTATTGTCTGGGCGAAGTGATTTTCCAAGCTGGGCGATGCTCGGTCGTTTCTGAAGTTGTTGATGGGTTCTTCGTGCACATGAAAGTCAGCGAAGCGACGGAGTGGCCGGGTGCCGAGGCTCGCCGACGCTGCCCCGGATTTCTCCATCATCAAGAACGCCACATTGACCACCTCACGCCTCAACGACTTCAACGAGGTGATTTCTACACACTGGATAGTACTGGAATATCGGGTGATCACATTGCGAGTTATGACGAATGAACTTCAGCAAAACTAAGCCTTCCAATTACACAAGCTTGAGCAGCTATGTACATTGATGCAGGACGAGCCCAACCAAAGCCATCACCCCCGACTTCCACCACACCAGCAGCGCACTTTTAGGCTCCCCAGATGAGGCCGAAGACGACGCATCTGGCATGTACGGGATATAAGATGCCCCCGAAGCAACAGCCGGTAGCGTCGATGACCGGGACTGTCCCGTGGTTGCCAAGTTGTCCGTAGCCAATCCGTCGCTGGACTCGGCGGTAGTCTGTTCACGGAGTGTGGGAGCTGGTGCTCGCTGGCTGCCCGAGTCTGTCTGCTCGCCAGTGATGGGAGTCGTGCTGGTGGGGTCATTTGTGGTGGTTAGTTGCAGCGCCGGGAGGGTTGTTTGTGGTCCAACGCCATGATCTTGGGAAGGAAGTAGCACACCAATCCCGGTGACGGTCTTGGATTGGCCTTCTGTAAACTTCTGTACGCTTTGCGTCATAGTCTCTCTCTGTGGTGTAGCCTCTGTCTGCGCAGGATCCATCAAGGCTGGGTCAGACACAGACGCTGTCGGATCGAGTCCAAAGCCGCCTGCAGTGAGAGGACTGCTTGACAGAGCGTCAAAGCCAGTGTCCCAAGAGCTCGGCGGGAGGACCACGGTTGGCAACTCGCTGACATCCGAGATGGACGTCAAAGCTGCTGTCAGCACACTCAGGGCGTTCTGGGGGTCCGAAGTCGACTGCGAGGCTGACAGCCGTGAGGCGCCCATGATGCTTGCGACGAGGCTCGCGACGCCTGCCGGCGATGGAATCGCCGGATCGGCTATAGTCGTGGAGCGGGAGGATTGCTGACCTGCAGCGCTCATGCTATTGGCTGGCTCGAGTGAGAACACGGTAGCTTGGTTCACCGTCGGCTCGTCGGAACTCGATGCCGGGTCAATCAAGAGGCTACTGTCCCGACTTGCTGTCGGCGAAGTCGACAAGTCCGTGTTGACGCCGTCAACAGCATTCGGGGTCGCGCTCACGGCGACAGTCGATTGCTGGGCACCAGCCACCGACTGCTGAAGCCCGGAGGTGGATTGCTGGACCTCGACCGTCGAACGCAGGTTTCCGGTCGTTGGTGACGGCAAGTCGTCTGTTACCGCAGATCCTGCGGAGGCAGATGGGGTCTTTACTGGGGCCGGGGTGGTAGGCGTGGCCGCAACAGGCACCCCGTGAAGAGCTTCTGGCGGATCGAACAAGCCTCCGTACCACGCAGTGCATGAAGCCCATGCCGGGTCCAAGTTCCGTACCTCGGTAGGGACGGCGATCAATGGCGCATATGATGCGTCCCGGGGCGTACACGTAAACTTTGACGCATTGAAACCCGCGTTTGTCCACCCTCGTAGCTCCCGCTGACACCATGGTAGCTGGTTGTAGACGCTATCTGGCACTGGCTCGGCGAGATCGGTGAAGTTGAAGGGGCGGTTGATGTACTTGTAGCTGAGCTGCTGATTGCCCCATTGGCCAGGTCCAATAGCCCAGTTGGCCAATGGCTGATATGCCAGGCTTGACAGATCTTCGGTGCGTACAGGAATGATGGTGTTCTTGAACGTACCACCCACACCATGGCAGGAATTGGATGCGTAGAGCGTGTCGTATGATATGTATACCGTTGGAGAAGTCAATGTGGTGCCGTCGAACACCACCGTGCTAGCGCTCGTGGCGTTCGTGCTTCCCACCGGTAGTATCCCAGTAGAGATACTGTAATTGAGGACATGCGCCGTGGATGGCTGCCAATACAGCAATTTGACATTGTTGCCAGTGATCGCGCAGCGCTGACACCCCAGAGTGCATTGAGGAGCGAACGTCATTGTTGTTGGCCAGAAGGTGCTTGTGCCATTCGTCACCCATGCGGGGACGCCTTCGTCGCCATGGACCGGTACGCCAGCGTAGTATGCTGAGACAGCGGTGCCGCACTGTTCTGCATCGACAGAGGCCTGCGAGCACGCCGGTCGGCGCGTGCGTGGCGCGCCCGCTGCAATCCATTGCTGCCACTGGGACTGGCATTGTGGTACAATGCTCGACAGCGTACAAGTCGGTGTTCTTGGCTGCGGTGTCACCAAGCTTTCGATCTGCCTGGTTGTGACTCGTGTTATGGTGCTGTATACAGTAGGAGCAGTCGAGACTGGGATCGAATCTTCGCCTCCGAGCGTGATGGTCTCGGTATACATGTATGTGAACGTAGCGAACGCATTATGGTTCTCCTCCGCACCCGTCTGATAATATGTCTCCATGCTGACCGAAGTGGTGAGAGGCTCCGAAGTGGTGAGGTAGTAAGTGGACGCTTTGGCGAGCGTCGATACAATAGTGTCAACGATGGTACTCCGAGAAGTCGAGGGATTGCTGTCCTGCAATGATTGAGCGCTCCAGTACGATGCCCATTCTGCCCAGCAATCTCCAATGTACGTCCGGTTTGTCCACGTCGGCGAGGGTGTGGTAGATGACAGTCCGACTGCAAGTTCCGGCTGGCCGAGAATGGAGCTATTAGGAGGCCCGCCGATCGAAGCCAATGCTTGTAATGGCATGGGTCGAGTGTTGGACGGTGTGAGCAACGCACTCATGGTAGGGAGCGACGCGACCCGGCCCTGAGAGCTATGCTGCGGTATGGCTCCAATGAGTGAGGCAGTACCTGCTACTGTCTGTTCGATGTCCTAGATCAGTCTCGAGGTAGCAAATACTGCGTAATGAATTAAAGCAAGACGAAGAGACAGCGTGAGAATGAGAACACCGCACCGCTTGCCACCATTGGGGAGAGAGTGCGGCGTCCGTTCGCATGGGAGTAATGATCGATGCCGTCGACAGAGGTGTACTACTGCCCGCCACTCGCCATTCACCGTGCTAGACGCCCATGCGGCGCCTAGGTGCGGCGCGGGTCTCATCGTGCAGAGGCCCACCTGGCATATCTTTGAGCGTGTGTAGAGCGAGCTGCGGAGCAAGTCCAGTTCAGCAGCGCCACGCCATTTCAATGTAAGGTAGCCATCCAGCGTCGTGCTTGGAAGGTTCAAGGACTCTGCAACAAGGAGCATCGTGACAAACAGAGAGCTCGCCGGTGGGAGGTGAGCTGGCGCTGAATCGGGACGCGGAAATAGCCAGCCGCTCGGTTTCCGGCAACGAAGACCCACCATCAGCGGGTTCATTCCAAGAATCGCAGTCAAGATGGGTCACCGCTTTGGGTGCGATGTATTGCGGGAACAATCGAGAGCTTCAGAAGACACGCATGAGCACGCCGCTGGAGATCGACCTGCGTTGTGAGAAGCATCCGCGCGAGGAGGCACGAGTCCGCCTGATCTTGTACGAATATGGACACTTGAAGACACCAATCCTCCGTCCACTGGGAGCCACTGACAGGCATGCTGTACAGATGCAATGCACGACAGACCAAGGCACATGCCAGAAGGTCAGACCAATCGTGATTGCGACGAGGTCTGCGTGCACAGCTCGATGCCTGTATCTCGATGCAACCCATATATGGCCCAGCCCCGAATATCCTAGAACTCCCAGCACGCATACCGACCCCAAATACTAGTCAGAACCTCAACCGCTCAGCGCGTTGGCGAGCGCAAAGAGCGAAACGGTATTGGTCTGCTCCAGTGTCGAGCCGCAGATATCGCTGATGGCGTTGGAGTCCAGCGACGAGCCGAACTCGTAGCTGTCGTCCAGCAGCTTCAGGTGGATGTTGTCGTTGTACAGCACCATGACGGCCTTCTTCGTGCTGCCCTCGGGACGCTCGAAGTAGTCGCTGTCACCTCCCGCGACATTGCCGTGGAGGGTGCTCTTCATGCGCTTGTCACCGGGAGCCAGGACCTCGAAGAGATCGAACTCGCCGCAGCCGGAGGTCCAGCACGAGCAGTCGGCAGCGCCGTATTGGAGCGTGCGCGGGATCAGAGCGTTGAGGGACCAAATGGCGGGCATGTCCACAGGATCGTAGATTGACGAAGCGGTCTCGCCAGTGCTAGGCATCTGGAACTCGAAGAAGAAGGCCTTGGAGGGGCCGTCGAAGCCGTGGTACGCAACAGAGCCCTCACGGTAGAACCCGCAGTCGTCACCCGAGCACTTGCTGTCGCTGAAGATCGCGACCTCCTCGCTCGATGGAAGGGTCGTGTCCTCGAGGACTTGCGGGGACGAGGCTCCCTTGGTCCCGTCAGCACTGGCGTACGATAGCGAGTTGCCGAAAGTGTAATCGAAGACACCCGAGCCAGATCCGCCGTTGTGGTTCAAGAAGACAAGGCCTTCGCTCGTGCCAGAAGCGGAGTCGTAGTAGGCAGTGCGGCTCCAACCTCCAGAGCTGGATCCAATGCTGCCGGATCCCGATGACGGAGAAGCGGAGGCAGAGCTAGCAGATGATGGTGCAGCGACGTTTGCTACCGGGGCGACAGTCGTGGTAGCTTCATCGCTCGAGGCCACCTCCGGTGCCGGTGCTGCCGGAGGTGCAGCAGCTGACGTGGCTTCACCAGTGTAATCGTTCAGCCAGGTCGCCACAACACCATCAATCGTTGCAGTCACCATATCGCCAACTGCGGCATCACGGGCATGGTGAAGGTGATGGTGGCCGTGGCCATGAGCGTGCCGGCGCTCGTGCGTCGCTGAGCGACGCGCCTTTGACGAACTGCCTGGGGTGTAGACAGCGAATTGCTTGAGGTTGAGAGGACCACGGAAGTGGAAAGACAACTACGAGAGTCAGCTGTGATTGGCCTGTGCGCCGATCGCGCAACCTCCATGACCGTGGTACTAACCTCCTGGTCTAGCGGCGACATGCTACCCGAGTACTGCGACGGGCTGCTCCCACACGACCCACTCGAGTCCATGCTCGTGATCTTGTTGTACGAGCCCGACCCGCCAACGCCCGTGTAAGTGATGGCTGTCACATTCTGGCAGTACCAGTTATTGTTATCATCAACGCTCCCGTCGGCACACAGGTCGCGCTTATCCGCTACCACCGTCGCTGCAAGCAGCGCTGCCGCTGTCAAGAAGTACTTCATCGTGGCGATGTCGTTTCGTGGAATCGTTGTCGACCTTCCGGAGGCGTTGGAATCGCGATCGCGTCGTCAGGGGGGATGGGGTCGTTGCGGTGATTCGGTGTGATTGGGTGTTCGTAGATCTACTCGTGTACCTTCACTATCGATGCGGGCGTTGTAATGTTTAAGGAGCGACGTGACTTCGCGGCTGGGCAAAGTGTGGTAAGGAGTGACAATAACGAATGTGAGGTGCACGAGGGAGTGGGAGGACGGAGAGTGCGACAGGAATGTGAAACGCTCGGGACCTTCTCCTATCTATTATTATTGTGATTGTGAGGATCTTCGGGTGTTGTCCAGGCACGTCGCGGCTGATTGGGCAGGTCGCACATCTTCATTTCCCCCTAGCGGCCGTGCCTGCGTCGTGCCGTCCGCGATCATCGATGATGATGGCAGCGGCTGCAGCCCTGCGGACGTGATCGTCGGTCGGCCGCGATGCATTTGGAAGCGCGAGTAACCAAGCTGGACATGTAGATGTTCGCAGTGCATGTGAAGTTGGTATTCCGAGTGTCCTGAGGAGCGCAAGAATAATGGACTCAAGGGCCGGGCCTAGATCGACTGCGGAGCGGCCCTCCGTACCTTAGGCGATCACGACTCGCGTGCCTATCAACGTCACTTGGCTTGCCCATAGTCACATGAACGCCGTTACGCGTCTCAACGTGAGAACCATTCGAGATATATCCAACCCGGCCCCGACAACGCGGATAATGCCGCGCCAATACTATAGATCGCGCCACGCGAGCCCGAGATCACGAACAAACCGCTCCGCGCGGCCCCAAAGATCCCCAGGCTCGGCGAGACGCAGCGCTCCGTCTTTGCGGCTCCGATCATGCAGGCGGCCGTTGGAACCCAGGCAGTGGAACTGCTTCGCGAGCGACAGATTGTTTGTACTCGTCCAGCAGCTTCCCCAGGGCCTTGATCAAGCCAACCATGATCCAAAGGCCTTCGCTCAAGCGAGAGACAGGTCCAAGACAACCCGGCATTCATGATATGACAACGCCACCAACACCTTGCTTGCTCAAAAGTCCCAGAAATGCCAAACAACGGCACGCTGCACAAGACCGAATCCACCGCAGCGCTCTCCAAGCTCAGTCAAAGCGCATCTCCATCTCCTTCTCCCGCCCAAAGTCCTCTTCGTCCGCCCACGGATTAGAATCATCCGGCGGCTTCGCCGGCGCCGCGGACGGCTGATGCGCCGACACCTGCGCCGGCGTCGTATTCGCGCTCCGCAATGGCGGCCGCGGCTGCTCCGACGACGCTTCCCGCGATGAGAGGTGAGTCCGCGGGGAGTCCCATGGCGGCGGGGTGCCGTGGCGACTGCTCTGGACGGTGGGAGACGCCGAGCCGAGACGCGAGGCATCCCCATTCGAGTACGACGAGGCGTGGTGCGAGTGGAAGTGCGTGGGCCGGTTCGGGGACTCGAAGGAGAGCGTAATGTCCGTGTCGTCGTGGCGGTCGTGATCGTGATCGTGGTTGTGATGGTCATGTGATAGTCGTGCAGGCGTCGGATGGTGGCCATTGGTACTGCCGTTGACAGCAGGCGCCCGACTTGCCTCGGACGAAGCGGCCCTCTGCACTCCCGTGGCCGCGCCATTCGTTTTTGCAGGCTCGCCTACGGCCGGCGCCAGCGCCGGCGCCGTGATCTTTAACGCTGGCAAGGTAGTCTTAATCTCCCTTATACTCAAATGACTCTTGATCTCCTCCAAATCCCCTCCCTCGAGCGCCAATTGCAGCGCCTCCCTCCTTATTGCATCCACGTCAAA
>JAWDJV010000435.1:0-16776 GCA_033119285.1 Teratosphaeriaceae sp. CCFEE 6253
AGCATCAACGAGGTCGCCAAGTCCGTGTCCCCGGAGTTCATCGGCCTGATCCTGCTGCCCATCGTGGGCAATGCGGCCGAGCACGCGACGGCCGTCACCGTCGCCATCAAGGACAAGCTCGACCTCTCCATCGGCGTCCGGTCGGGTCGTCGCTGCAGATTGCGCTGCTGGTGCTGCCGTTGATGGTGCTGATTAATTGGTTCGGCTTGGGCAGTCCGGCGGATCTGACGCTGTATTTTGATGGGTTCCAGATTAGTTGTCTGTTTATTGTGAGTTCTACCCCCTCCCCCCCCATCCCCACCCCCCTGGCCACGCACCCCAACGGACGGGCTGAGAGTGGTTGGGAATGGCGCGCTGACTGAGGGGGATTAATGTAGGCCATCATCGTCGTCAACTATGTCATCCAGGACGGCAAGAGCCATTGGCTCGAGGGCATGCTGCTCATGGTCGCGTACCTCGTCATCGCCGTTGCGGCCTGGTTCTACCCGGCTTCCGACGAGGTCGCGGGGTGATCCCAACGGGACGATTGTCGTTGCGGTACGGACGGGGGTGGCGAGCAGCGATGGCGTTGGGGAGGCGGGCGGGCGAGTGAGAGATGTACTTGCTTGTCTTGCTTGTCCTGCTTTGGGCGTTAGAGACTGGATACTGGAGACTGGACCGGGGAGTACCTGCTTTGGGGTTGGAGAGAACCACTCGACGGCGGTGGCCCACACTCGGGAGCAGCGTTGCTGGTGCAGCGCGCTGTGCGGGCTGATTCTGCTATGTAACAGTACCGGTATTGAGGTATCCCATGCTTCTGCAGGTCTCACTTCCAATCGCTGCATGTGGCGGAATGCGAGGGCGTCCCAGCACTCGGAGCTGTTCGCGAGCGGCTACTGGCACTACGCACCAGCTCCCAGGTATGTACGAGTGTGCTGCGTGGAGAGGTCCTCGGCGCTGACGACTACTTTGCTTGCGCGTGCTGCCGGGTCGACTGGTCGATGCTAAGGCCTGCGGCCATCGTGAAGCGCTCCCTGTGCCCGTGGCTGGAGTGGCACACCGGACCAGCTTGAACCTACGGTCCGCTGGCACGTACAGTTACTCACGAAACGCCAGCGTAATGCCGACTCTGTCCAGACGCCGGATTCATAACTTCTCGGCCCAGTTCCTCGGCGTGGGCGACGTGCAAGCCATCGCCCAAAGCCATTGAAAGGGTGAGCAAGAGGGCCACTGGTGCGGTACGTGACAAGGCCCGGCCTTGCCATGGTCTCTGCAGCAACACGGTGGGCGACACACTGTCCGCAGCGTTGTCACGGATGTATGGACACTTCTCGGAGGCTCACCATCTGCTCTGCAGGCCGTGCCGTGCGGCGAATGCTGCCATTCGTGTCGACACTGCGACTTTATTTTCTCGGTGATGTGGCGAGCCATTGCTCCTGCGCACTCCGCACCCTGGATCTCCCTTCGCCGATTCTCACCTGCGCCTGTCCTCCGATTGCGACACTGACCTGCCCATCCCGGATCGACCTCACTTCGGTGGCCCACCAGGGTTTCTCTCACTCGACCGCTGCGACATCCGCCAGGTCGGAGAGGCCACGGCTCACTTCCACGCTGTCCCGCCCATCGTCCCACCTTCACTCGGGGGCTTCTGGGCTCGTTCCTGCCTCGACAGCGAGCATGTGCGCCACTAGTGGGTTTAGCGTCTTTGCAGCATGGTCTTAAGAGGTGCCCACGCCCACGACAAACCATCTCTCTCACAATCCACTCTACCTTATCAACTTCCACTTCCACCTTCCTCTTCCTCTTCCACTTCCCACTTGCCCTGCACAAAACCACTGTCATCCTTCTCTCACATTAAACGACCTTTCAATCAATTCACCACTGGATCAACCAGCCAGCTGGCATCGACCAGCACCATGGACGACATCTCCGAGGCAGCGCGCTCGGTCACTGGCGACCACGACGACATGATCGACCCACAGCTCCGCGACAGCACCCGGGAGATCAAGATTGAGCCGACCGAAGGCGTCCACGTCCCGCTCGTGGGGTTCCTGCCGGGCGAGCACATCGACCTCGAAGCCGACTCTGACGCTGAAACCCCAGTGCCGGCCCACCGGTCAGCCAATGCGCCCAGCGACGACGGCCTGTTCGTCACGCAGCCGCCCACGGACCAAGAGAGGATGCTCGCGGCTCAGCGCAAGGCCGCGCGGATGTTCCTGGCGAGGAAGACCAAGGCCGCCATCTCCGGTGCAGCGACGCCGGCAAAAGCTCCACAGACGCCAGACATCAGCACGGAGCCACTTGATGCTCCGGAGATCACGACGAACGCCAAAGGCCAGTGCGCGGCGTTCGCCAAGCTGCGCGCTGCGTACATGCGCAAGAAGAAGGGGGCACGGCCTCACTCGAGGCCGAGATCGAATTCATGAAGGCTGAAGCGGCAGAGGAGCAGAGAGTGAGGAAGATTGCTGCGGATCTGGAGTATGACAATCGCGAGGCCGAGTCCGAGGACGAGGGCGTCTCCGCCACAGACGGTGGCACTTTCGACGGCGCCAGCTTCTCTGCAATGGCAGATGACGACGATGATCTGCCGGAGACACCGGTCAAGCGAGGCCGCAAGCGCGCCAATCTCGATGCTGGCGAAGGCACTCGCAAGAAGCGCAAGCCCAATGCCAAAGCTGCAGCGCCCGAGAAGGCTGCCGGGAAGAAGAAGGCCGCGGCGGCTCCCAAGGGCCGACCTCGCAAGGCGGCGCCGCAAATGGCCAATCTGGGAAGCCTCTTGGGGACGGACGTCGTGCGTGATGCCATAGCAACGGCTCACCTCGCGCAGCAGCCGGCATCGTTTGGCGACACTGTGCCTGGCCGTCGCGACAAGGCACTGGCGCAGCTCATCGCCTCGGTACCCACCGATGACAAGAAGGCCGCGGGTGCTGACAAGCGGTTTCTGGATGCAGCCATCAAGGACTTCACCGGCCACGCCTCTGTCAAGCCCGCAGAAGATGGTGGATGGCTAGTCAATGGGATGAGGTCCACGCTGAAGCACTACCAGGTCATGGGCACTGCGTTTATGCGCCGCCGTGAGAACGCTTCAATCGAGCCCAAAGGCGGCATACTGGCGGATGAGATGGGACTCGGCAAGACAGTCATGATGCTTGCGAACATCGTGAATGGCAAGCCAGCCAAGGCAACCAAGCGCCGGGCCACCCTCATCGTCGCAAGTCCGGCGTTATGCAATCAGTGGGCTCAAGAGATTGACAAGCACACCTTGAGCGATCGCGAGAACAGGCAACACGGCATTGGGTGGATGCGGAATCACGCGGGACATCGACTGTCCACTAGCGACAACATCGAGGCGATGGAGAAAGCGGACATCGTCCTCACCACTTACGCGGACGTGCGCAAGAGCTATCCCAAGGCAGAGGTCCCGGCCCAGCTCGTCACAGCGAAGCAAAAGGAAGAGTGGTGGGAGGGGGTTTACAACAGCGAGCGCGGCGACTTCCACCGTGAGTTCGATGGGTGTGGCCTTTGCTGCTGAGACATCTACTGACCTTGATACCTATCGCTCCCAGGTGTAGATTGGCTCCGCGTCGTGCTCGACGAGGCACAAGCGATCAAGAATCACACGAGCAATACCTCGCTTGCTTGTCGGGCTCTCCAAGCGAAACACTACTGGGCAATTTCCGGTACGCCTATTCAGAACACTATCGCCGAGTTCTATCCCTACTTCAACTTCATCAGGGAGCCACACGCTGGCAGTCACCGGCTCTTCAAGGAGAACTTCTGCACCCCCGATGATCCCACTGGAGCGGAGAGGCTGGGCGTCTACCTGAATAAATTCATGATCCGGCGAACTCACCTCGACACACTGTTCAACGCCCGTCTCCTAGACCTGCCGACTCCATCGGCGCACACGCTGTGGCTGGAGTTCAACGAAGTCGAGCGCCAGATCTACAATATCGTGAACAAGCGCTTCATCGAGCACATCAACAATATCGCGAAGCAGGGCGATCTCGAGAAGCAGTACAACCACATCTGGACGATGATCCTCCGGCTGCGACAGATCTGCTCCCACTGTCTTCTCGTGCAGGGCACCATCTGCGATCTCCTCGAGCGCAGTGACTTCGAGAAGCTGAACGGCATCACCGCGAACGAGGAGGAGAACTCCGAGGAAGGCGCCAATATGCTGATCCACCTGCGGAACGTTCTCAAGAACAACAAAGGCGTTAAGAGCATCCAGGGCGGTATACAGGGTACCGTCATGTCCGAGGGAGAGTATGTGCCTATGGATCTCCTGGACGCCGAGGGCTCTGAAGAAACCGTCGGGGGCATGCACGGCGTGTCGTTCCAGTTCAACAAGTACCTGAAGAGTTTGAAAAAGAGCGGGCATTTCGAGGCCATCATGCAGCGGTCCACGTGCTCCGGGTGCAAGCAGCCTCCGGAAGACCCGCAGGTCACCTCGTGCTGGCATATCTACTGCAACCGGTGCATCACGAGCCTGCAGCACCTCGCCGCGCGCCGCGGCCACGACGGGGCGCGCTGCACGGAGTGCGGCGACGCATACACCAGTGTCAGCCCCTGCGAGGGTCTGGATGCGATCGCGGCCACCGACAGTCCTTCGGAGAGCGCCGGCGCCGACACGACGCCGGCCCGGGGCAAGAACAAGAAGAAGAGTGAGAAGATGGAGGACTGGATTGGTCTCAAGGGTGAAGTCCTGCCTTCTGCGAAGACCCGGGCAACCAAAGCGCAGATCCAGTGAGTGCGGAGCCGGCTCATGCTGCGTCAACAAGCAGCGTCGTTCGAACTGACCATCGCTACAGGAACTGGCTGGACGAGGATCCGGGAGCCCGCATCATCATCTTCTCGCAGTTCCTGCCGTGCCTGAAGATCCTGGGCAAGATGTGCGTGACCGAGGGCTGGTCATGGTGTCGGTACAGTGTAAGAGATAATCGTGGCCATGGACACAGCACTTGCATGAGCTGACCGCTGCTAACAGGGCGACATGTCGCACGACAGCCGCGAGAAGGCCCTGGCCGAGTTCGCGGCCGGCAAGCAGATCATGCTGGCGTCGCTGCAGGCGGGCGGGCTGGGCCTGAACCTCACGTGCGCCTCGCGCGTCATCTGCCTCGATCCGTGGTGGAACGCGTCGGTCGAGCAGCAGGCCTTCTGCCGCGTGTTCCGCATCGGCCAGGTGCGGGAGTGCCAGCTCGTGCGGTTCGTCATCCGCAACACGATCGACGAGGCCATGATGGCCATGAAGGAGCGCAAGCAGATGGAGATTGACGAGGTCATGGCCGACCCGGAGAACAAGAAGCGGAACCTCTCGGTGACGGAGATGATGGGGCTGTTCGGCGAAGTGTACGTTGCCCCTAACACTGCTCCATCCATGGCTGACAAGCAGCAGGTCCGAGGACAGCTCCGGCCGCCCATTCATCTTCGCCGAAGAGGATGCCGAGCGCCCGGAGCACTTGAGGGTGCCGAACCTGGACGGGGAGGACGAGATGCAGCGGTTCGGTGATGAGGATTAGGTGGACGGCATGAGCATAACGGCAGCCATCTCCTTCACGACATCAAATATTCAATGATCACGAATGGGCATACGAGAGCAGGATCACGACATTTTGGATTAGGGATCACGGCAAGCGTGGGAAGCAAGAGTGACGATTCATGAGGCGTCAAGAGGCCGTGACGACATCGACATGAGTATCATACGGAGCATCTCCGTGGTAGTATTTGAAATTTGACGGCCTCCAATGATTATGCGAGAGCACGAGAACAAACTCTCGGTCCTGAGATGAGAGGAA
Organism: Teratosphaeriaceae sp. CCFEE 6253; assembly: GCA_033119285.1. Taxonomy (NCBI): domain Eukaryota; kingdom Fungi; phylum Ascomycota; class Dothideomycetes; order Mycosphaerellales; family Teratosphaeriaceae; species Teratosphaeriaceae sp. CCFEE 6253. The sequence goes on from JAWDJV010000435.1 coordinate 5,778, forward strand.
AGGGCCAGCTGAGACAATGGTTCACAGGATCTGAACATGTGAAGCCAACAGATGTGCTTATCATTTCTGCCGACATCTTCGTCGCACTCGAGTGCTCTCAGGGGCGGCCATGGTCATGCAAGAGCACGACGAGAGATCCTCGGCGCGGAGACGAGAACAAGACCTGGCTGGCGGGAGCGTTGGGTTACGAGGCATAATTTGTAGCAGACCCTCAGTCATGTTTGCCACGTTCGCAGGCATCTCCATAGGCAGTCCGGATATTGTATCGTGGATGTGGTCACATACGAGCAGCATCGCCGCACATCAGTCGTGAGATCTAGACAACATCCGCTTCAATCTCCAGCTCGCAAGGGCAGCAACGCAACATCCATACTCATCCGAGCACCAGAAGTACAATCGTCCATGTACAACTACAGCAGAACACCGCACGCCGTCGCTAATCATCAGATCCTCCCCCTCTATCCCATCCCGAAGCCCCTCACTCAAACCCATCGTCCCGCGGATCCTTCCTCTCCACCACGGGACTACTGCTCGCCAGCTCCGGACCATGCGGGCTCCGCATCGCCGACTTCAGATCCCCGGCGCCGCTCTCATACACACTCGGCACCGCACCCAGCGGATCCGCAAACTCCGTCTGTAACACCGGCAGCGAAGCAGCGGCGATGCTCAAGCTCTTCCGGTGCGCCAGGCCCTCCGACGACCGCGGCCCGCCGAACTGCTCGCTCGCTTCCTGCAAAGGCTCGACCAGCGTCCGCGCGTCGTCGTCATCGTCCCCACCGAGCAAATCCGCGCCGTCGAAGTGCTGCGGCCCATTGCGATTGACCTTCACAGCCTGCTGCAGCGTCCGCAGGAAGTCCCCCATGGCCTCGAACTCCACCCCGCCTTCCTCCAGCCGATAGAGGCGCGTGGCTTCCTGCATGCACCGCTCCGCCCGCCCCGTCTTCTCCAGCCGCAGCCAGGCGTCCGTGGCGAGCACGTTCCAGAACGCGGCCTTCCGCGTGCGGTCCCCACTCCCGCCCGCAGACAGAGCGGCTTTGCGCTCGGCGTAGCACGTCGCGATGCGCTCCATGAACAGCACGTGCCCCACAGGACCCACGAGCCGATCATCCAGGATCCGCGTCGCCCACCGCGCCGCGTCCTCCAGCGCGACGCCCCCGCGGAGCTTGAGCAGCTCGACGCCCAGCATCAGCGTGCGCAGCGCGTTGTACGGCGCCCCGACGCGCGTGATGTACGAGTAGTACGCCGTCTCCAGCCATTGCTCCACGCCCTCCACCCGCGCCCGCGCACTGCCCGCGCCGACCGCCAGCAGCGCGCTGACGGCCGCCATCTCGTTCGCGCCCGCGTAGTACCGCCACGCCTTGTCGTTCTTGAAGTCCTGGCACAGGATCTCGTACGTGCCCTGCGCCAGCCGATAGTCCCGCAGCATCACGCCGTAGTCCGCCAGCTTCCGCATGAGCGCCTCCGGCGCGTCCGGGCGGTAGAAGCCCTGCAGGCTGTCGTAGTTGCTGCCCGTGCCGGGGACGGCGGGGATCGCGGCGGCGCGCCCGCCGAAGGCGGTGAAGCGCTTGGAGAGGCTCATGAAGCGCCCGCTGAGCCCGCGGCGGCGCGACGCGACCTGGTCGTTCCAGGTCGCGGAGGCGCGCTCCATGGCGGGGACGATGGACTGGGTGACCATCTCGCGCACGAAGGCGCGGAGGGCGTGCGCGTCGGACTCGAAGAGGTGGGGGGTCGGGTCCGCGTCGTCCTCGCTCGTCTCGCGGCGCACGATCTCGGCCAGCTCCTCCGCGGCGGCGGTCCATTCGCAGTGTGGCAGTTTGACGGCGCCGTCGTCGGATGGTAAGCACTGTGTGCTGCGCAGGCGGAGGAGGTGGCAGTGCAGGCCGAAATGCCGCTTCATCTGGTCGAACAGGGCGGTGGACTTGGCGATGTCGTCGAAGTCCTCGTCGTGGACCAGGACGTAGTAGCGGAGGAACTCGTTGTGGACCCATTGGGGCAGGCGGTGCTCGCCTTGGTTGGAGGAGTGGAAGAGGTTGCGTAGTTCCTCGATGGGGTTCGCGGAGCGCGAGGAGATGGCGATGACGGAGGCGACGGGGTGAGAGAGGGTCTCGGAGGGGACCATGGGGAAGCCGGAGAGCAGGCGGCGGAGGTAGAGGGTGTAGAAAGGGGAGGCGGCGCGCGCGTCCGTCGACCGGGAGCCGTTGTCCTGCGTGAGGTAGTCTGCTTCCACCGGCCCGGACTGCTCTTCGGCGAAGGTGAGGTGCCGCTCGACCACCTCTTCGACCTGCGGCACGTCCCCTCCTGAGCGCAGTCTCGCGGGCTTGTACTCCAGCATCGACCTCCGCTGCCCGTTGACCACCGCACTGCCCCCCAAGTCCGTGCTCCTCCTGTCCGCCACCCTCGGGCTCTCCAAGCCATCCCTCACACCCGTGAAGCGTATCCCGTAGTCCTCCCATGACCGGCTGACCCCCGTGCTGTCGCGGATCGTGACCTTGCCCTGCACCCGCTCGCCAAAGGGCCGCAGCAGCTCGAGCAGCCCGCCATTGATGCCCTTATGCCGAACAAGCTCCTCCGTGTCCTGCGAAGCGAGGATCGAGACGTGTGGCGCAAAGGCTCGCACAATCACATCCCGCGTCTCGCTGCTGGCCGCCGATCGCCCCGCGGACGCTGCCGGCGAAGACGACCGCGCCGTACTCGAGACGCCGGGGGCGAAGATGGAGCCATTCGCGGGTCCCGTGACCGGGGTCACCGTCCCGGACTCGCTGGGGGAGCTGGTATTGGCATGGCTTGGTAGGGACGTCGTCGAGGCGAAGAGGGTCGACAGCGAGGCATTGGAGCGGCGGTAGGGGAGGCTGGTGACTGAGGCCAGGGGGGACTTGGCGGGGCGGGTCTTGCGCACGGCGATGGGCTGCTGCTCCGAGTCGGACTCCTGCGGCGACTGCAGTGGATCATCCGGCGTCGGTGGCATCAGAGGAGCGTGGTCTTCGGCAGGGGGGCGGGGAGTGTGCGGCGACTGATGAGAGCATTGGTTTGTCGAGCGGCGAGGCGTCGATGTCCGTGGCAGTCCAACGATCATCCCATAAGTCAATTCATATGCTTCGCGAGTCGACATCTGCCGGAGGACCCGCCGGCGAAACTCCGGCAGCTTCGCTCCCTCCAGCAAGCACTCGCGACAACATTTCTCCATCACCTGAGACACAGCTGCCGTACAGCCCCGAGGATCTGACCACGTCTCACCCACACCAGCAGGCTCCAACAGCACATCATTCCGAAGCGGCATCGCCTTGTGGATGCTCCTACGCCGGCATCTGACTCAGGACATCTTGGAGACGTTCCAACACCACCGGATCCGCGTTCCTTCCACATTCGGACACGCTCCAGCGACACTCCAATGCCACCACGTCTTGTGCATGTCTCGGGCCCGACCAGCGCCAACATCACGTGAGACGACGAAGAGACGCAAATTCAGCACTGGTCCCCCCACGGCAAAATCCAGGATGGCCCCCGCTCTGATCCAGGAGGTCGACGACGCGGCTGCACCGCCGACGACCCTCGACCTCACGCCAGTCGAGACCACGCTACGGCATCTGCTTCTCGACGTCGCGAAGTACATCGACGTGGCCAGCAAGACAGGCGAGGCTGGCAGTCAAGGCAAGCTGCCCGACCACTTGGCCAAGCAGCCAACCATTCTCCGCTTCACGGGGGGGTGGGTGCGCGACAAGCTACTAGGCGTCCCAAGCCACGACATCGATGTGGCGATCAACAAGATGACTGGCTACCAATTTGGCCTACGACTGAAGGAATACCTCGAGATTTCCGGCAATCCCGAGAAGTACGGCCTCGAAGGCGTCGCCACCTCCCACAAGCAGAGCCTGAAAGCCGGCACGACCGACAAGTCCAAGACCGTCGGGGGACTACACAAGATCGAGGCCAACCCGGAGAAGTCCAAGCACCTCGAGACGGTCACCACTCGGATCTTGGGCCTCGACATCGACCTCGTCAACCTGCGCAAGGAGACATACACCGAAGACAGCCGCAACCCGCAGATGGAGTTCGGCACGCCCGAGGAGGACGCCCTGCGCCGCGACGCCACCGTCAACGCCCTGTTCTACAACCTCAACACCGAAGCCATCGAGGACTTCACCGGCGGCGGCCACCGCGACATGCACGCCCAGCTCCTCCGCACCCCCCTCGACCCCTACCAGACCTTCCGGGACGACCCCCTGCGCGTCCTGCGCCTGATCCGCTTCGCGAGCCGGCTGGCCTACACCATCGACCGCAAAGCGCTGATTGCCATGCGCCACCCGGACATTCAGGACGCGCTCCGCCGCAAGATCTCGCGCGAGCGCGTCGGCGTCGAGATGGAGAAGGCGCTGCGCGGGCCTGACCCGCACGAAGCCTTACGTCTGGTCTTCGCTCTGGACCTCTACGCCACCATCTTCTCCGACCCCACCGTCGAGGCCGCCGCGCACTACGACCCGGACGTCTCCCATTGGAGTCCCATGATCGACACCCTCCGCGACGCCCTCGCCTCCGGCTCCGCGCTGGCGGGGATTCTGGTCCGCGACGCCGAGGAGCGCTTCCTGGCCTGGCAGCTGGCCGCGCTGGTGCCGTACCGCGACGCGCCGCAGGCGGAGCCCAGCGCGCCGGGGCGGAAAGCGCCGCTGCCGGTTGCGGCGCAGGTGGCGAAGGAGGGGGTCAAGGCGACGAATAAGGCCACGGATGTCGTGGTGGCGGCGGTGCGAAATCAGGAGGAGGTGGCGAGGTTGGTGGATGAGGTGTGGGAGCGGAAGCGGAGGCCGGAGAAAGTGATTGGGGGCGAGGATGCCGCCGCGAGGGATGTCGTGGGGATGGCGGTGCGAAGGTGGGGGGCGAGCTGGCGGAGTCAGGTCATGTACTCATTCCTAGTCGAGGTTGTGGAGAACCCGGGATCGGAAGACGGTAGGCTCACCTCCCTTTCACATGAGATGTTCAATGCTGACCCTCCACCCAGCCGCCGAACGCAAATACACCACCTTCCTTACTCACCTCCAGACCCTCGACCTCCTCGACGCCCACACCATCAAACCCCTCCTCGACGGCAAAGCGCTGGCTGCCGCCCTCCACACGGCCCCAGGACCCTGGATGAAGGACGCGCTGGACGTGGTCATGGCCTGGCAGCTCCGGCACCCCGGCATCACCGACCCGAGCGACGCGATCGAGGAAGTACGGAAGAAGCGAGGTGAGCTGTCGTCCGCCCTCGTCCGTCACTTCCTGAAGCTTACCCTTCGTCCGCTGTTCGCGAAGACCAGGCCTGAGACCGTCACGCCGCAGGGGCGGAAAGTCACGCGCGAGATCTTGCCGGCGAGGGTGGGGATGGGTGGGGAGGAGGATGAGAGTGTCACGAGGCCGTGGAAGTACGGGCACGATGCCCTCGCGCTGGACCTGCTGCAATGGGTCGTGCTGGCGCTGGACGAGGCACTGGTGGAAGGGGTCTGGCATCTGGTCGTGCCGCCCCTGCTCACGCTGATGGATGACTGGGAAGCGCGATACAAGCGCACCGGGGCCGAGCTCTCACGACATCTCCTCGAAGTCACGCCGCCCTTGTTGCTGGAACGCACGGGGCTGGGCGACGTCTTCGCGGACGCGCTGATGCCGTACCTGTCCCACATCCCCTCCGTTACGCCCGAGGAGGAATCCCTCGCGCTCCTGTCCGCCGTGTACCCCACTCTCCTCGCGCTGTCCAGGACCCGCTACCCCTCTACGCCTCAACCGGGCAGCAAGATGACCGCGGCCAGCGCCGCGCGCTCACGCGTCCAGTTCCTCGATCACATCCTGCGCATGGGCATCATCCAAGGCTACTCGCTCAGCGACCAGTACCCGCGCGTCGTCGCCGTCCTACTCCAGCAACTACCCCCCTTGCTCGGCGAGCTCGGGATCGAGAGCGTGAAGCACCTGCAGTACCTCCTCCCGATCCTGACGGCGACGCTGTCGCATCCGCTCGGTGCGGCGGAGACGCCGACGCTGCTAGCGGGGACCAAGGCGATGCAGGGCGTGATCCTCAACTGCTGGCCGAGGATGACGGGGTACCGGGGTGAGGTGCTCAAGGGGGTGACGCTGTGCTGGCTGGGGCTGGAGGGGCAAGGTGGCGAGCAGGCTCGGGAGTTGCGGGCAGAGCTGCGGGAGACGGTGCGGATGCTGCGAATCGCGCTCGGTGAGCAATCGGCGTGGAAGGAGGACTGCGCGATGCTTGTCGCAGCGGACGATCGGCTTGAGAAGCTGCTGAATGCTCGGTAGAGCGAACGAGCCGGCGATCATCGTGATCGTGCCGGGCTACTACTATTGCTGCTATGTAGCGAGCGACTCCGACAGAGCCCAAGCTTCTCGTTTGACAGCCTAATGGCTGGCAGCCAAGCCTTCCCCATCCACCGCGCATCGCCAATGCCGCGCGAGCTGTGACATGCCAGCCAGGACCACCCGCACCTTGCGTAATCACACATCCCCGTCCGGATTCCCACGTCCCTCCCGGCAGCAAGCTGATCCGTGACTTGCTTCGGCGATTGGTCGGTATTTGATGGTAACAGAGGCGAGGAGCTGCGACGCGCGTCAGGAGAAAGTGGCTGATGAAGCACGATAGCATCCATGGATTTCCGGTTTCATCTTACCTAATCCATTGCTCAATGATCGCGGACTATCCCGACCCGCGTGCATCCCAAGATATGGACCTTGTGGTCGGGAGCGAATACCACGCTGTCGCGTCATGTGAAAGGTGCTTAGAGGCTGGAGGCACTGTGGTCTCGAGGCCAAGTACCAAATGTACATTAGTGCGTACGCATGGAGACGCATCGTCCCTGCCCGCTTCCTCCAGCTCGTCGCATCAGCATTGCGCCGTTAGTAGTAGAGTATCGTAACGCATTGCCCCAGCATCATCCCGCGTGTCCCGAGGTGTAGCGGTCCATGATGCTGAAGATCCGCGCGTTCGGCACATGGCACTCCTTCCCGTCGCCGCAGCCCAGCTCGTCTTCGAGTTCGTACCCGGCGTCGGGCTTCATGTTGCGGATCACCTCGGCGGCGACGTAGCATGACGAGGAGTCGTTGGAGACTGGCAGCGACCACGCGAAGGCGTCGTCGTACATCAGGCCGTGGTCCATGCTGGACAGGTCTGGCAGGGAGTCCGTGCCGTACGGCGAAGGCTGTGGCGGTAGGGCGGCCAGGTGCATGCTGCCGGGCGTGTTCTTGCTGCTCGAGCAACTTGACAGCGGGCTGGCTTCTCCAAACGGAGCATTGGTGATGCGAGGCGGCGGGCGGGCCTGCACGATGGGCGCAGTCTGCGATGGTGCGGGTCCTTGTTGCCAGGTGCCAGCGCTGCTGCTGCTGTCGCACTCGCTGCCCGGCCTGCACACCCTCCGTTGCCCGATCATATCCTCCAGCGCGAGCGTGGAGGCGCTGGGGTACTGCGGGTTCTGCGGCCGGTCCGACAGGAAGCCGTCGATCACCGACTCCGAGAGGCCCTGCTGCTTCAGCAGCTCGCGCAGCCGCTTGTTCTCGTCCAGCACCCGCCGCGCCGCGGCCTGGATCTCGGCGCTGGCCTCGGCGCCAATCTGCTCGCAGCTCCTGTACTTGACCTCGAGCTCCGACAGATACTCCTTCCGCCGCGCGCGCGATCGCCGTTGGTTGTCCCGGATGCGCGCCAAGTTCGCCGTGCGTTTGGGCTCGTCGTCGCCCATGTTGTCATCGCCCATGTTGTCGTCGGACATGCTGCGGCGTCGTGGTGGTGGTGGTGTACAGTAGAGGCGGCTCGTCAGGGGCAGCGCGTCCGGCGTCGTAATATCATAGTGTGTGCTTGCGTGAAACGTCAGTGGCTGCGACGATTGCGCGGCCTCCTCGTGCGCACTGTCCTCCGCATATATCTGATCCTCGGTGCGCGATGTACTGGAGATCCGCGAAGCGTATGAAGCGGCCCCGCCACGCCCACGTGATCGACGACCTGAGCACGGACAGGGCCTGGGCTCCGGGTTTGCCTGCAACGGGCAGGTGTCTATCACAAGGAGCACGACGGACGTAGCTAGGACGTTACTGAAAGTATCTATTTGTAGTACTCCACTGAGCGATACTGGCGAAAATGCCGATACAGGATGATGTCTATGGGTATCGTATGGTTCGTGAGCATCATGTGCAGTCTAGCCTTCCTGCCCTGCCTATCATTGATACCACTCGTCCTCATTATACGTCGCTACGTTGTTGTAAGAGTTCAGGCCAACGAGCCACGCGTCAGGGGGGTAGCTCGCCGGCACACTGCCACCGATCCCGCTCGTCGTGTACGCTGGGGCAGCGTTCGTCGGCATCGGCATATTACTCGTCATAACAGGACCGCCAACCGCGCCGCCTTTCATGCCACCATTGCCCACAGCCCCATTCCCGACCGCTCCGTTCGGCCACAGCGAAGGATCCATCTCGACGCCGGTCCAGTTCTCGAAGCCCGTGGCCAGCTGGGCCTGGTCGCGGTACACCCAGTCCTGGCTGTCCCGGATGAGCTGCTCGACGCCGCCGAACATGTCGCTCGGGCTCGCGGCCGACCCCATGGTGCCCAAGGACTCGCGGCCGCGCCGGTGGCCTTGCGCCGAGCTGGCCGGCGTGACTTGGGCGCTGGGGTACTGCAACGCACGTAAGTCCTTGGCATCACCGGGAGGGAGCGTGTAATCGCTGTGGGATCGTACCAGTGCTGCTGCTGCGGCCGATGTGGCTGGCGGCGCTCCGCCCGTGGCGGCCGACGAGACAGGCGCCACGCTGAAGTAGCTGCTGGCGGCTGGGATGGCAGCTGGGTTCTGCCAGGCGGCGAGCGTGGCGAACTGCGACGGGTTCATCAATTGCTCCGATTGTTGCCGAGACCCGTTGGGAGACTGTATTTCGCCGGTATAGGCCCCGAATTTGGCGTCTGTGCGCGCCAGCACTGCTGTGGCCTCCTCTGGAAGCTCGACGGTCCACTTGCGCGCCAGAACGCTCAATATGCCGAGCGTCCGCCTTGCGCATAACCAGCCCTCGGCGATCTCCTCTAGATGCTTCACACCATGTACAATGTCTCGCCGAGCATTCTTCTCCGGCAGATTGAGCAAATGAATAGTGCATGCAGAGTGCACAATATACACCGCGATGTTGCAGATCTGCCGCAGGCCGTGCGACCGCTTGTACAACCGCATGAGCTTCGAGATCATGCCGGCAGCTTGCGTGCAAAGCTTGCGTGGGCTGACGTTGTTGGGCAGGGGTGAGGTCTGCTGGGTGTACTTGAGGAAAGGTCGGAAGAGATGGATGAAGAGCAGCTGGAAGAACATGTGCATGACCAAGACGCTCGCCAGACCGCCCTCTTTCGGCTCAAGCTCTTTCGGCAGCTCTCGTCGCCATGCCTCGAGCCGGGTATGGATGTCGGAGAGCTTCTTCAGCTCGGACGCCTTGCCCTTGGAAGCAGAGTTTGACGGGTTGTAGAAACGCTCCATCAGGTCGTTGCTGATCTCACAGAGCTTGGTGATCTGGAGGGCCACCGTACGTGTCCGAGCAGGCTGAGAGTGTGCTTGCGTGAAACCGGAGTCCGAGTACGGGCTCCACTGCGCCGCGTCTTCGTCTGGAAAGACATCGATCTTCGGGACCGTGATGAGCGATGATGGTAGCTGAGGTAGGCGACCAAGGTAGTTCGACCAGCACTTGTCGAATAAGAAGCAGCCCCAGAACGTCACCCGGCGAACATCCTCCTCGGCCTCATCGCCATTGACGGCTTTGTTCTTCGTAAGGCGGCCACTGTCGTGGTACAGACCCATATCGGCCGCCATGCGAAATGACATGCCGCTGTACACCCAGCCCTTCGCTTCTCGGCCACATCCTGCCTCGCGCACAGACATCAGTGCGAGCGCTTGCACCGTCGTCAGCCGCGGCTTCTCGTGCTCGTCATTCTCCATGATCAGACGCTTCGCCTCCTTGAAGAAGTGATCCCCGGCAGTTGCGGAATCTTCCGGGTCCTGGCGTGCGCCGCTTTGGGAGGTGAAGTGGCAGCCGACGGCAAGGATAGCGTTGACCAGAAGCTGAGAGCAGTACATCGTCTTCCGCGTGGCCGCAGGAGGGGGCTTGCCGAGCAGGAAGTCTCGATAGAACAAGGTCTTGGACATTGTCGTGAAGTAGGTGTAGTGCCACGTGAAGTACATGTTGAGCAGATGGACGACAAGCTCCGGGTCATCAGTGACGTTCGTCCAGGACGTGATCGGATCCTCTTGCTGCTGGTACTCATCCTTCAACTCGTTGGAGTCCTCCTGCGCCAGATGTATGAGGTTGGAGGTCCCGCCAATGTACCTCACAGATCCCTCGTCCAGCCGCAGATCACCCATCTTGCCGTATAGGTGTGTCTCGAATGTGCGGCCATGCGACCCACCATTCTCATGCACCAGCTCGTCGTCCTCGTCGTCTTCCAAGTCAACTCCATTCTCTTTCGCCAGGAGCCGATCAGCCACATCGTCGAGGCTCTCGCACGTGCGGATCTCTCGCACGAGACCCGGCACACTCTCCTCCGACGCATTCAGGATGGCCTGTATGAGAGTGTGCAGCGTCGAGTTGCGCGTCTTGAGGTCGGCCGTCTCGTTCTTGTACACGCCCTTGCGGCGGTGGTCCGAGTTCGGGTCGTAGATGCAGTCGGTGCCGTACACCTGGGAGCACGCCGCGCAGGCCGGGAGGTTGCCATCGCACTTGCTCTTGCGCTTTCTGCACGCGGCCGAGCAGGGTCAGCTACGGATCCGCATGCCGTAGGTAAGAGCATCACTGGGTTCTAGATGGTGGGAGTGCACGGATGCATGTAAGGAAGGGCGATCACATACCTACAGGCTATACATGCCGTACTGACGCCTGAGACTTCGAGTCAGCATGCGGTACCTGCGCAGGTACATGTACGTATGTAGGGTCGATGGGAGGAGGGCAGCCTGCGTACATCGTCGCTTCGCCGCTTCGTCCTCTTCCGCGGTCAGGGCGGCGGTCTTGCGCCTGCCCT
>JAWDJV010000436.1:0-16713 GCA_033119285.1 Teratosphaeriaceae sp. CCFEE 6253
GTCGGGGTGATGATCACGACAAGATATACCAGCTCCTCGAGGCTTCGTACAAGGATCCACCAGCGCTGCACACGGTCAGAGAGGCCGTGATCATGCTCAAGCAGATCCGGCTGTTGCACTGTTTCTCCACCTTCAACGAGCACTCGAACCCCTACGAAGAGCGGGAACGGCTTCGTGACGTGAGCCGCTCTCACCCACTCTACGAGACACTACGTGCACTGGACTTCGAGGGTGGAGACGCCACGCGCAAGTCATTCGAAGATGAGGTGGTCAAGCATCTGACCTGGCACGAGCCAGCTCTGCACATGACACGACAAGCGCACCTCGCCGCCGACTCCGAGCGATGGCACGTACAGCCGTATATGAATAAGCAAGGCGACCACTTCACGCACTACGCAGCGCCCCTGCTACTGATGCTCTGTCCGAATATTGAGACTCTCACATACAGCGCGTGTCCATTGGATTACGATCCTGACCCTGCGCATGGCCATGAACGCGGCCACCTACTCGAACGGACTCTGCTGCGCAACAACTACGCCCTGCTGCCGGAGGCACACCTCCAGCAGCTCCGGCATTTAAGGCTTCTCCCGGAGACGGGTCTGTGGTGGGATGATGGTCGTGACTACTCGCATGTCGATCTGTTGGGACAGATTAGACTGTTCCACCGCTTGCCGGCGATCGAAAGCATTGCCGTGGATGGCATCACGATCCATGGAGGCGCCGACTACATCAACTACCTACCACCGCACACCTCAAACATCAGACGAATCGCCGTTGGACATTCACTATTGCCAGGTAGCATCGTCGCAGCGTTGATTCGAATGCCCAGGCACCTGGAAGCCTTCAGCCTTGCAGTTGGCGGGCGCGACAGCAATGATGGTGGGTACTACGCCATATCGCCCAAGACACTTGGCAAGACGTTGTGGGATCAGCGTGATGCTCTGCGCAAGATTGACCTGGACATTGATGATGTCTTGACCGCAAGCAGCGATGATGAAGATGATCGTGAAGAGTACATGGCCAGCCTGGACGAAGACACTGGCGAGTCGTACTGGCGTGACACTTGGTTCAAGCTGGACGAGCAAGTCTCCACGGGACCATTGTACCACTGGGATCTTCCTGACACACGCCAATACGACGAGACCATCGGCTCTCTCCACGACTTCCAACACCTGACACACCTCAGCATCGGGATCAAGCTGCTTCTCGGTCCACCAGACTCGGACGCACCATTCCAGCTCATCGAGGGGTTACCGACAAGTCTGGAGTACCTTCTCTTGCGCGGCTACACTCGAGGGCAGGTTCCGAGATATGACGAAGCGATCGATGAGCTGCTCGCCAGGCGCTCTAAGCAGCTGCCGGCGCTCACGCAGTTGCAGGGGGTCGATGCACTGATTCCTAGCGCCGAGTTTGAGCAGACCAGCCGTCGCTGGCCACCACCTGCGTACAATGAGGAAGAAGAAGAAGCGCACTACTGGAAGCTAGATGAAAGCAATCGGGACTGGCTCGAGGCCTGAGCACAATACCATGTTTTGCGGCTATATAGATGGCACTCTCATCGCGCCATCCGGTTGATCTCACTTCGAACAGAGTACTCACCATAACGTATCCCACCTGTCACTGCTTGGCGACACCGTGTCCCTCAACTTCAGCGAACTCCTTGTGCTCGAAGTCTGCCTTTGGAGCGTCGTTGAAAAGCAACCCGACGTCTTCCAGAGACTGCTTCTTCGTCTGCAGCACAGTGACTGTTAGTACCAGCATTCGGCGTGTAGGACAGCGCTCAGGATCAGGGGACGACTTCACTAACCTCTGGAAACCAGACCCATACGACGACGAAGAGCACGGATGTGATGACAACGAAGACCACATAGTACTTCCACCCAATCGCAGCAAACGCAGTGGGAGCTGCTTGGAGGAAAATGATCGTCGCAATGAAAAGGCCTGAGACCGAGATGGACATGCCTTTGGCGCGGGCGGGCGTCGGAAAGATCTCGCTGGCGTAGATGTAGGATGTAGCGTCGACCGAGGAGGAGAAGCTAGAACACCAAGCCAGTCAGTACGATTCTCTCATCTGTGCCTGGCTGTTAGATGGCACGACTGACCAGAGGATGTGGAAGAAGAGGAAGAAGACGGCAGCTGAAGAGGCCGCCCGGTCGCCGGTGCGTTGGTAGATGGAGACCGTGATGCACTCGCCGATCAGCGCCACCACACAGCCCCCGAAGCCGAACATGAGTAGTCGTGTCCTTCCAATCTTGTCGACGACGAGGGCATTGACCCAGTTGCCAAAGGGGCATACGCTGATCCAGCCGCTTTGGATGAGAAGCTGTTGGACAGTTCCGAAGCCCAGAGCGCTGTACAGAGATGGACCGTAGTCTGTAACATTGTCAACTGCCACATACCGCAACAATGGTTGTTGCACTTACTGTTGATCACCAATGTAGCAGTCCCCTGTGCACCGAACATTGTGAGGAATCCGATGATACAACGCTTGCGTAGGCCGGGCTGTCGAACAAAGTCCATCCAAGACGGATCCGCGTTCAGCTCGAGTCTCACCTGCTCTTCAAGTAGTGCAAAGTCGGACTGCAGTTCGTGGCCCGCGGCGTTCGCTCGTGTGCGAGAGAAGGCCTGGAAAGCCTGGTCATGCTTGTCCTTGGTCAGGACTGCTCGCAGGTCAGCCCACTGCGCAGCTAAGGTGCTTGGAGCAGTTCAACTCACGCCATCGAGGGGACTCGGGTAAGTACATGATACCGGCAGCGAGTAACAGAGGCCAAATGCATTGGATGGCAAGCGGGATCCGCCACTGAGCGCCAGCGGCGTTCACAAAGTAGAAGCCCAGGCCAATCCAGCTCGAAGATGTGTAGCCAACACAAATGAGAACGCCGTGCATCCCTACCAGGAGTCCGCGGATCTCTGGCGGGCTGATCTCACTCTGATAGATGGGAACGAGTGTAACGAGAGCAACAATACCCATGCCTGTGATCAGACGCATGACAATGTACATCTCTATCGCCACACTGCCGGCCTGCAGAGCGCCTCCGACAACGGTCGTCACAGCGGCGATAAGGATGGCTTTGCGACGACCCAGTCGGTCGGCGAAGAAGCTGCAGCACATCGTGCCGATGAGACCGCCTGCTTGGAAGAGGCCATTGACGGCGCCGATAAGGGAGTTGGCGTTGGCGCGGGTGTCGAGATCGAAGTACGCGATGAAGCTTGGCTGCCCGAGGGTAGTGGCGATGATGCTCGCGCTGTAGCCATAAGTCAGACTGCCGAGGGCGACAAATACGATGATCTGTCGAGAAGGAATTATCAGTGATATGATTAATCTGCTCGCAGAGGGCCGACGACTGACCAGCCAGCGGTTGAGGGAAGACCCCATCACTGCGTAGAGTGGAAGGTAGGGACGAGCTCGAAGTACGATAAGCGAAACGACAGACGCAGTCGAGTGTCTTGAGCTTCAGACGGGCATTCGTGCTGCCGGACGTTCATGATGCTGTCCAACCGCGTACTTGTACATCTCGCAGGCGTTTCCCCACTGCTTCGAGTCCCTCGGCTATCTCAGCAAATGAGACGCTCGCTGAAAGCAGTGGCTCGAGCGGCAGGTGCACGCCTTCACTGCGCGACTAATGATCCTAGGAGTGTGTATCAGCTCGCCAGGGCAGACCACGTTGTCCCATGTGGGGCACAGTACCGAAGTGCGCCGCCATGCGAGAACAGAGGGAAAGCTTAGGAGGGTTCCGGCCAAGATGCAAGATAGTGTACAGAGTGACTTGGGCGTCTCGTGCGCATGGCTTGTTCCCGGTGTGCGCCCCCCCAGCCCTCTGGCTCGACAAGACTTGGCCTGAGTCGTGGGGCCTTCCATCAAGACGTCCAGACGGAAACCGACGTGATCCCCACAGCGTGGCACCATGCTATCCATCCCTGTTAGTCTCTTGCCCAATCCCGTTCGCAACACTGTCGACGACGGCCGTGGCTTTAAGAACGCCAAGACACGTGGAGGATAGACTTTGCACTACCCCGGTCGAAACCCCAGTATACCCCGCGTCGTCACCCACGGGTGCGGTTATATGCCATCGGAACTCGCCCGTTGACATCAGGCGTTCGGGGCGCGCCCTGGCAAGCGAGAAAAGGCGGGAGTAGCGGCGAGGCGGCGTGCGTGAATGCCTCCGTGCATGCCGATCAGAGTTGTCAGGGAGGGGGTAGAGCCGGCGCCATCACCAGACCGGTCCGCCTGCGGCAAAGGGCATCCGGGAATTTGGCGGGAGCAGTCGAGTCCGGAGTGTGGACCTGAATCGTCCAGGAACTGGCTGAAGGTCGACTGTAGCGTGTCAAGTCGTGCGTCACCTTGGCAGCGGCCGCCGTGCCTACGGCGGCGAGATCTTGACTCCACTCCACGTGGTAGTCTCTCGCAGGAATCACCCCGAACTTCAGGTTGTGCGCGGGCTGCAGGGGAGATATGCTTGCGACCAATGCTACATGTGATACCTACACCTCAAGCTTTAGTATCCCAGCATGAACAGGTACTTACTCGCCGCTGCGCGTTGCCGAGCAAGCGCTCCAGGCCAACCGTCTCACACAATATCCAGACTATCATCATCATCGTCACCCACCCCCAACAATCGATTCAGCTCCGCCCCGCCGCTTTCCCGCCCCGGCTCTCTCAACCCCTTCTCGGCCAGCATGAACCTCGCGCGCTTCTTCTCCGGACTCGCACTCCTGCTACCATCCTGTGAGCGGGCCCGGATAGCCGAAGGTCGGGCAGTCGACGTGGTATTGACGTCCAGCCTCATCTGCCCCTTTTCCGGACTACCCATCCGCGTCGTCTTCGGCTGTAAAAGACCATATTTTGCCGCGCCGCCCCAGCCCATAGCGTCACGACCCGCAGTGCCCACAGCGCCGAGCCCGAAATGCCTCTTCCGGTCCTTCGCCGGACTCAAGTGCGCAGTGCCTGCCGTATTCCCAAGCAGTCCCAAGTCCGCCGCCTTCGGCTTCGCAAACAGCCCCTTCGCCTCGTCCGCCGCAGCATCTCCCACCCCACTTCCTTTGCCCTTGCCGCCCTGCGCACGCATATAATCGGCCCCTACACTGTCATTGCCCGAAGACAACTTGTCGAGCTGCCGCTGCAAGTCCCTCTCCCGCTGCCCCGCTGCGATACGCTTCCGGCTCGCCTCTCCCTCCGCCCACCCCGCGAGCCGATCCGTATCGTCCGCATCCAGCAAGCTGGCTGCGCTTTTGCCGTATCCCGGAACGGAATACAGTGTTCCGTACTCTCTCGACTGCGCTACGCCTATCTGCCCCTCAGGCTTCGCACCCCTGCGCTTAACGCCACCTCGCGTGGTCATAGGATCACCCGTCCCGTGCGAGCGGAACATGGTGTTCACCTCCATCCTGCCTCTCCTCTGCTTCTCCACGAACAAGTCAAGATGGAACTCGCATATCTCCGTGCTTCTCTTATCTACCCAGGCCTCGCACTTCTGGCCATCCTTGCGCACCGCGGAGCAGTACCTTAGATCCCGCGCAACCCCAATCTCCATCACACTATCCTCCGAACTTCCCAATTTTAGAGAAAACCGGCCCGTATCCCGCTGTCCAGGCTTCGGGGGCAAGATCTCTGGGTTCAGAATCGCGAGAAGTGTCCCGGGCGTGAGTTTCCAGAATTGATCGAATGCCGTCCCGAACAAGAAGCAGTCGACCTCCCACTTCAAATCACTCAGCTTCAGCACCATGAACTTCTTACTTGGCGCTTCGGCGTCATCCTGCGGTTTTGCTTCATCCGTCGTTCGATTCTTGTTCTTCTGATCGTAAGGGCTGGATTTCGAGGCCAGCACGGCGAAGAGGACAAAATCGGTTTCGCAGTCGGGTGGGTCGTAGTGTGGCGCTTTCACTTCTTTAAGCAGGCGTGGCAGGGTGTATACCTGCTTGGACTCCAGGGCGCGCGCGATGGTCGGATGCGGGATGTGGCGTTTGCTGAGATGCAGGGACGAGAAGGGATCATAGCTGGCGGAGGCCGTGGTGTCGGTCGAGGCGTTATCGCTGTCATCGGCGCTCTCTGAACCGCGGCTGGTGGATCGAGGTCCAGTGCGGGCTGAGTGTGTGGGTGGGTCCCGAATGTGCGTGCGTGCGTGCGCGCTAGTCTCAGTGGAGCGTACGGATCCAGCGCGAGATGTCGAAGTCGTCTTGTTAGGTCGCACAGCCATGGAGCGTGGTGCCTCGGTATCTGTTCGCGTCGGCTGTCGTAGCATACCAGGCTCCGGTCGCTGCCGGGTCTGATCGACGATCCCAAACCCTTTGCTCCTCACCCTATCCACCCGCTCATCCTTCGCCTCTTTCGCCTCTGCCTTCTCCACAGTCGCGCGCAGCCTCTCGTTGAAGCTCTGCCCCCGTGGAGTCTCGACCGGCTGCTTGACCACCTGCGTGCCATCCCGAGCCCTCTTAAGACTCACCTCGACCGCTTTGGCCGGCACATTGAGGCCCAATCGCTTGCGGGCTGGCGAGAGGTGCTCCGAGGTTGGGGCGTGGTGCTTGAGTGGGGAGAGCGGGACTTCAATATCCGTGGTCCGGGAAGACACCGCTTTGCGTGGCGATGTGGAAGTGGACGTGGAGTCCGTGATTGCGGCAGCAGCCAACTTCTTCTTTCGGCGGATGCGATCCAGGTTGAGCTTCGCCTCTATTCTGGCCAGCTCCAATGCCGCACGTGCCTCCTCCTCGTCCAGATCCTGCATTTCTGCATCCTCGTCCTCGTCCTCGTCCATTGCTGCATTGACCTGCGCCTGCAGCGCCCGCGAGCTCCGCTTGATCGGTGAGGGACTCATCGACCGCTCTCGCTCCCGACTTCGCGCCTGCGCCTGCCACTTCTGCCGTCCGCTGGGCGAAGAGAGCAGGGCCTGGAAAGGCGATTGCGGCGGCCATTGCGCGGGCTGCTTGTCCGGGCTGAGCTTGGCGCGCGGCGACTCGCGGACGATGACCATCTTCGAGTCCGTCTGACGATGTCGCCGGGCCTGTCACATGTTGTCTGTGTCAACATGGAAGGTAGGACGAAGCGCAGTTGACATGGGTAGTAGTCCCGGTCAAGCGCTAGCTGGATGGGGAAGCGTGTTGAGCTCGCGTCGCGGGGAACGCGTTCCACTTACCATCCATGGCATCGAGTCGCCCGACCCTGACCGAGAGAGGCCGAACAGATCGCACACCAAGATGGCGCCTCGCCCGCGAAGATCTGCCCCAACCAAAACCAAGGCAATATCCGAGACGGTTCCATCAGTAACTAGACACGCTCTTCCCGCTTGCGACTCGGACCCGCCAAAGCTCTTCGTCCTCCCCAAAGATGCCTCTTCCGTGTCACGTATCATCACACTCCCGCATCCGGCGACGGCGAAGCCAACACGGTATCTCGTGGACCCAAAGCGGGGCTTCTACGAGTTCACGCGCGTCTCGGCCAGGAGGACGGGGAAGGCGGGTGGAAGGAGTGTGCTGCTTGCTGCAGAAGAGCGCGACGATAATGATGAGACTGAAGAGTACGCGGAGGTAGAAAGCGAGAGCGGAGACGGTCACATACTCCAGTCCGCCGACCTTTTCGTCGCCACTCCCATCGACGCCCTCTTCTTGTTGCTACCAGGCCTGGACACGGGGGATCAGTACTGCACCTTCTACGACATGCTCTTCCTGAACAGCGACGGCGCGTACAATCATCTCCGGCCCATCTTCAAATCCAGCGAGGGCAAGTCCCTGGAGAGCCGCATGGAGGAGCAGCTGCGAGACGCCTGCCGCGTGCTGGATCTGGGCACGGAGATAGCGTACCAGCTGGACGTGGACCTCCTAGCGGGCGTGGTGTTCAAGAAAGCGGAGACGATGGTCGCTGCTGGTCTGCCGGCGAGCATGGAGTCGCGCTTTGTCACGCGGGCGCTCGAAGTCCCGGAGCTGAGCGTGAAGAGGGAGGACAGTGCACTCAGCATCGTCGAGCACTCCACCACGGCCACTGCTTTGGAGGATGCCCGCAGGATGCAGCACTCGGGCGCAGAGGATCTGAAGCACCTACTTCGCCTGCGCACTGCCTTTTCTTACCTCAGCACCGCCTATCTTTCATCCAATCTTATGCGCGGGGTGCAAGAAGCCCTTGTCAGCCCGACCCGCAACATACAGTACCCCGACTTCACACCCCTGGACGCCCGCCTATCTCACATTAGCTGCCTGCGCGCTGAAGCCCACGTACTGCGCTCTATCAGCGACAACATCAGCCGGAAGCGCGGCATCGCGGACGATGATGAGGAGGCGATGGAGAGGGCGGAGACGAAGAAGCGGAAGAAAGAGGCGGAGGAGGCGAAGAAGAAGAATATGAGCCAGGGGGTCAAGAAGTTGATGAAGGCCGACACCAAGGGCATGAAGACTATGGGTTCATTCTTCACGAAGAAGCCGTGACGACGGGATGGATTGCCGATTCCTTCTGATCTTGTCTGAAGACTGGAAAGACGCGACGCGACGCCGAGATTTTGCCGCGGCCTGCACCTCAAATTCAATGTCCACATTCGCGTCCAGCGACTTTCAGACAGTCACTCTCATGGGTTCCACATCCTGCGAACGTCCCTGATCGTATGACACAGCAAGATCGCACGTGCGACGATCTTGAGGTACCAGCGCTCGAGAGATAGCCTCGGTCTCACGTCCGTCGCGAACAACTCGAAATGGGCTCCGAGGGGTCCAACATATTGACAGAAGTCAAGGGCAAGCTTTTTCTTGACGTCGACTACGAAGATCCCTACGTCCAACCGCTACTCATCGCGGCACTAAAAGCGCGCTTATCGCCTGATCTGCTGGTCTTCGTCAACGAGCTAACCCATCCGCCACCCCTGGAAGCCCGACTCCTCCAATGGCGACAATACGAGAGCGTCGATTTCGAGTGCCTGCTTGCCCATCCTAAGACCTGTCTCGCAAATAGCTACGTCATCCGCAAAGCGCTGATCCGCAAGCATTACTTATCGGTAACTATCTCGCATTGGCTGACGAAGCATCCGGGCGATGCGAGGTTGCAGAATCATGTCAAGGCTGGCGTGGAGTTTGAGGTTGACTACGCGGAGTTCCTGGATGATGCGTTAGTCGAGGCCTTTGAGCTCCGAGAGTCGTGGGCTAGAAACTCAAGCTTAGAGGCTGAAGAGAAGGACCCAGAGTGGTGGATTCTGAAACCCGGGATGAGCGAGAGGGGGCAGGGGATCCGGCTGTTCAGCTCGGAGGAAGACTTGGTGGAGATCTTCGAGGGGTGGGATCCGGCTTCGGACGACGAGGACGGTGGATCTGACGGCGACGGCGACACGGACGAGAAGGCCACCGGCATCATGACCTCGCAACTCCGCCATTTCGTCGCCCAGCCGTACATCCACCCTCCCTTGCTGATGCCCCCGTCTCACCCTTCCGCAGGCCGCAAATTTCACATCCGGACCTACGTTCTGGCGGTCGGCGCGCTTAAGGTGTATGTCTACCGGCCCATGCTTGCCCTCTTCGCTGCACACGACTATGGCGCTCCGTCGGCGGAAAACGATGAGCTCGGGAGCCATCTCACCAATACCTGCCTGCAAACAGGCGAAAGGGAGGGCAGCGTGCACGCCTTCTGGTCGCTGCCATCCCATCTCCTCTCACTGTCGGACCCGACACCTGCAGACGACTGGCGCGAGAATGTCTTCACCCAGATCTGTGGCACGACGTCTGCGACCTTCGAGGCCGCAGCTCGGACATCGAGCACGCACTTCCAGCCCCTTCCCAACGCGTTCGAGATCTTCGGCCTCGATTTTCTGATTGATGCGGAGGGAACTGCATGGTTGCTGGAAGTGAATGCCTTTCCAGATTTTGGGCAGAGCGGAGATGGGGAGGGCAGAGACGTGGTACAGGGGCTGTTTGAGGGTGTTGTGGAGGTGGGTGTCAGACCGTTTCTAGAGCTTGGGCCCAGTGGGAATGGTGATGAAGACATGGTGGAGGTGCTAGATCTGGATATGGGAAGGAGATAGCGCAAGTGGACTCGCCCTGCACGATGAGCTAGACTCGGTGCTGATTGACTCGGTGCTTCCCGGTCGTAAGTTCCAGGAGGCCCAACTCGCTAGATCACAGCTAGTTCAGTTCCATGCTTGCGTTCAGCAGCAACAGCCTGTGATAGTCCAGGAATGCTGTTGCAAATACAAAAGTATTCTTCGAAGTGAACAATGAGTCGAGTGCCATGTCGCACTCCACAATCAGGCATCAATGCAGCAGATGCACAGCCACTCGACCGGGGTACGCGTTGTACTGTATATCAAGCGCGACGCCCTTCCATCCTCTTCTCCCGGTCACCGCTGTCGACAATATCGCAAGGCCACCACACTCCTCCAGTGGGCGTGTGATCCTTGCTCAAGGCTCCGGCCTTCCATGCGCGCCGATCAACTCACCTCTACCCACCCAAACGCTCATTAACCGACTCATCCGACCGACAACCCCCATCGCTCGTTTGGAACTAAAGCGGATCGCGACGCTGGAGTCCCGACTCAAGATGTTCAAGAGGTCTTTCGCTGCGTCGAAGGACAAGGCGGGCAAGGCGAGGAAGATCTCCAAGCGCTCGTTCCGCGATGACGCCAAGCAGAGGATGCGCGAGGTGATCGAGAACGGCGTCACCCCAGACACGTCGCCATCTCTAGGCGGCGCTTCGCCCAAGCTCACCAGTGTCATCGTCACGATATCGGTGGGCAAGGACCAGCGTCTCTTCGCCGCGCATGAAGATGTGCTCTCGCGCTCACCTTGGTTCGTCGAGGCGTGCCGAGAGCAGTTCTTTACATCCCCTGGCCAGCGGCGTATCTCTCTCCCAGACGAGGAGCCGGAGGTCTTCTCTGCCGTTCTCGAGTACTTGTACAAGGGCGACTACTACCCGCGTCTTCTGCATGACAGAAAGCGCAACACGTGGTCACTCGAGGACGACGAAGGAGACTTGACCGCGCAATCCATCACCCCTCGACCCCACTCCAACAAAGCCGGCGGTCTCAACGAGTTGGCTGTTCTCTACCACCACGGCGTGGGCGACTACGTGCTCAAGGACACGCTGGTATACTGCAGCGCGCTTCGCTTCGGCCTGCCAGAGCTGCAGCGCCATGCTCTTCGCAAGCAAGGCCTGCAATCCGGCATCGACGTCGCGTGCATACTGCGCAGTGCCCGGTTCGCGTACGACCACACGCCGCCCAGCGACTCGCGCCTCCGCGCCCACTACCTGGCTCTCATCATTCGCAGCCGGAAGACCTTCAAGCGTAGTGGCACGATGCAGATGGAGATGGAGAAGGGCGGCACGCAAATGTTCTTTGACCTGTTCGTGGCAATGTGCAACCATGTCGACGATGTCGTGGAGATTGGGCAAGTCTCGCCCTTTCATCATACCGCCCGTTGACTGTGATCCTCGTAGGCTTGATTGCTCTTGGCTATCGAACGCCAATACTGACTGTAGGTGCACTGACAGCAACGGCCGCTCGCCCGTCATCGACAGGTGATTGCTATTGCACTTCACATGGATGGACCAATGCAGCTCGGAGCACGAACGAAGAATGGACCCACTACCCTCACCCAAATTGCCAGCTTGACTTTTGCGCGACACGACACAGACTGCAAGACTTGCTCCGAGCTAGCTCAGCTCTCACCTCACGGCGTATGGGATATCGCTTCTCAGCATTCACTACACAGACTGGACTGGATCGTGCTTTTCTGCGCAAGCTTGGCATGATTGGGATCCGGAGTAACGGTGACTACTCGTTTGTTGCCCAGGAACAAGAAAGGGCACTTCGCGTGCTGCCGCTCTATTGCTGCCCTCCCGCGAGATCCTGCTGTTAGGCTTGACCTGTCGCGGGGGACAAGCATGTCATCAGCTTACGCGACTGCCTTCGCAATCTTCTTTGATGTATGATTCTCGACAAGACTGTTATTCCGCCGTTGCTTCTCGGCAGCGGTGAAGGCTCGCTGCTTCTGATGCCTTCACTGGTTGAGGAAGTCAGGTGGCGAGCAAGACAGACATTGGCACGACGCTTTGGAGGACAATGCGGGCTGGACTGCGGATGTTCGCTAGTCAGATAATGGAGAACGAGACCGTCGGCCACCTACATGTTTCTCTGTCACCCTCACTTCTGCCCGTCTCACGCAGTCCGTGCAGCGGCCCGCTAGCGTTACTGCTTCGCGTGGGAGAACGTCACCTCAAGTCCTCCAGCACAGCAAAGAGTCCGCTGGTCGAAGCACTATGGCTCGCCCTCGGTGGCAGTACCTCGTCATCTTCCTGTACTTCCTCAGTGTCGCTGTGGCAGCTTGTATGTCGCCAGTCGCCTTCATGTCCTGCCCGCTAACGGCCACCAGCACCCACGTCTTTCTGCAAATGCACCTGCTTCGCCAATTCCACGCTCATCCCATTAGACGACTCAGCGGGCGCGAGGAGCTCCGACGAGGGAGCTACACCAGTGACCACGCAAAAGCGTACATGCAACGACTGCACCAAGGCGTTCTGCCTCGACTTCCACCTGCCCATCTGCCAAGATGCAACAGAAGCGGACGTCTTCACCACCTGCTTCCAGCGGGATAGCCGGAAAGATGAGACCATTGTCTTCATTTTCATCTGCGCCACTGGCGGGCTCTTGATTTGGGCGGTTGTGGGGCCATGGGTGGAGAGATGGCGGGAGCAAGCCGGTGCTCGGCAAGCATATGTTCCAGTCAGTTCGGAGCAAGGTGGTGGTTAGTGATGAGACTGCGTTGCCATACAGGTCCGACGAGATGGCGGCAGCATTACTCTACGACTTGCGCAACCGCTTCACTATGTTGATGTGCGCTGCGCTCCGTCACATTTGGCTAAAGAAACCCTTGTCTGGACTTGTGCGCATGCGCCGCACTGCGATCACCATGTTTTAAGATCGTGCGGTGTGCGAGAACGTACTCTCTTCACTCGAGACGACGGCACTACGTGAGATGTTCTCAGATCTGGATCCTGCCTGCTTGCAGACCTTGATCTGGGCCAGGGGAGCGAAGGCACTGGTGGAAGATTGGTTGCTATCTGGCCAACGCAGCATTTGCGCTGCTTGCCTGCCTGGAGCTTGGTCTCAGCCTCGAAACGCATCATATCGCTTCACGCGATGAAAGCTAAGCACGAAGCGCCGCCAGCCAGTTCGAGGTCCTAGCCTGGCCTGCTCGCTGCTCGCCGTGTCTTCTGCATTGAGACAGTGACGCTGCCTCACAAAGCCAGCGCCGCGCACACGCATAATCCAACGATTGCCGCCCCCGCTCTGAGCGCGTTCCCAAATCCTGGGATGTCAGCCATCGCCAGCGCGCTTGAGTTCTGGACGCCGATGTCGCTCGTCGCGGCCGCAACGAAACCCATGTACGTGTTGCTCGAGTCCGTCTGTGTGGCGGTGGGCTGGACGACGTTCGTGCTTGTCACTGTGCCCTGACCCGCATTCGTGTCTGTGGCCACCTCGGTCTGCCCTTGCCAGGGCTGCTGCGGCGCCACGAACGTGGAGATGTTGAGGTACGAGCCAGTATCGACCGACGTATTGTTGAAGTGCGGGTAGATCGCAGCCGATGGATCCGAGACTGTCGAAGCCCAACCCGGTCTCAGCGGATTGGTGATGACCATGCCACTCGTGTAGTTTACAGCGGGTGAGTCGCCAGTGACAGCTGCACCGGTCGTCCATGGCCGTGATGGGTCAACAGTGTCGTAGCCGGAGATGGAGGCGTTCTGCGATGGCGGCTGAGTGGTGACGGTGGCTGTGTACACCGTAGTGACAGTCACCTGCTCCTGTATACGAGTCGGCATATGAGGCGTGTTGGTAGCTGTGTAGACGCCAACGAGGCCTGCAAGTCTGGATGCTTCGCTCGCTTGGGCGACAGATATAATCGCACTCAGCAGCTTGGAAATGTCAACCTGACGCTTTGCTTGCTCCAGGCCGAGACGATCCGAGCTATCAGCTGCAGCAGCAGTTGAAGACATCGTCGCGGTGGTGAGAGTGATTTGCTCCTCTCTGCGCGTTGGCAGCGGCGGCGTGTTGGTGGCCGTGTAGACGCCAACGAGGCCTGCAAGTCTGGAAGCTTCGCTCGCTTGGGCAACCGATATGATCGCACTCAGCAACTTGGAGATATCGACCTGACGCTTTGCTTGCTTTAGATCGACATGATCCGGGACATCCGCCAACGCCAGCCCTGACATGATCGATGTGACGACTTGCAGCGGCACTCGCAGCCTCGCACCTTCAGCCGTAAGAGTCAGCGTGGCCATGGGGGTAGTAAGCACGGCTGAAGATGTTGCGTTGCTGGTCGTCGCACGAGGAGTGGTGGCGCCGCTGGTGATGGGACTCAGCATTGCATCGCTCGAGGGTGTTGAGGTGCCGTCCCCTGAGCAGCTGATGTAGCCCGGGAAGCTTGCAGCACAGCTAGGCGGGAAGACGCAGCTGCCGTGCGCATCACAGCTGGGCTGAGCAGTCGTGGGAGAAGCTGGGAAGGTGGTGGTAATGACCGTCTGCGAGATCTCGTCGTAAGTCGTGGTAATCACGCCTGAGCCAGTCACACCCCCAGGGCTCGACTCGAAGTCTGCGGGACCGCCGATGCTGGCAGCGAGAACCACGTGTACTATCATCACGTCAGCAGGTTTGCATCGGTGAGCAGCATGCGTCGTTCTGGAATCGTACCTGGCGCCTGACTCTCGCGCCCGACATCGATGGCTCCCGAAGCGCTGTTGATCTCGACACGAGCCGCGAGACCCCCAATCGCAAGGGCCGCAATGGCCAGCATGACGGTGAGCATGATGCTGGTGTACTGGCGTTGATAGGAGCTTGCGTGAGAGATGCTGCGGACGTGAGCGAAGAAAGGCCTACGCTTTGGTGGTGAGAAGCGAAAGTGTGTGTGACAGGTAGGACCGAGAGAAGTCTGTCGTGGTCAATAAAGGCCCGCCGCGAGAGTGAAGCCGTGGGTGTTTCACGCTAGTAAAGTGTGAATACGTCTCCGAAAATGGAAGGAGCCACCGTTGCCGTGCGCCAGCAGTAACATAGGCTCGTCGCTGCGTGCTCGATGGATGCAAGTCGGCCATATCTAGCTGCCCAGCTGCCCGGCAGTGCTTACTGGACAAGCGGCTGCACGTCCCAGACAAGTGCCTCGCAATGCAGCCTTGACGCTCTGAGTGGCGGGTGCACTGCTGTTCTCGCTGCGGTTGATGCCCTCACCGGGGAGGCGGAAGCAATTAGTCCCAGATCGTTGCATTGTATTACAGGGTGGCAAGGCGGAAGCCGTGACGGAGCAGTGGCCGACCAGGAAGCTAGGAAGCAGAATAAGCAACGTTTAGGACATCCGCGAGAGATAGCGGAGTCGAGGGTGGTGGCCGAAGCACTTCTGGTAGCTATCGTGATGCGTTACACTCATTCTAAGCCATAGTCTGCGGCCATGCGTTGCTTTGCTGCCAGCCCCTGGACCAGCGAGTCTGACCCCACCCATCGCAAATCGTATCCGCCCCCATCCATCGCAAATCGTGTCCCCAGCGTATCGCTGTTCTCGCATCAATTAAGAAGCTTTCGAGCAGCCGGAGCAGGCGCACTTGCCCGGCTCGCACGGGCATTTGCCATCAGCGCCACCGCAGTTGCACTTGGTCTTCCCTTGGTCACCGACTTTCTCCATCTCCGCCTCCTCAGCAGTCGGCATTTGACCCTTCTCGGATCCCTTGCCAGACTTGAGGGCAGCAAGGTGCTTGGCCTCCTCGTGGACGTCCAGGACCTGCTTCTGGCCCTGGGCGTAGAAAGCACGAACACGCTGCCCGGTCGGAGTCCCGACGGCCTTCTCGAAGTATGAGTTGAGCCCTCTCCAGCCGGCACCAGCTTGAGCAGTGATGCCGAACTTCTGATCAACAGCCTGTGCGCGTTCGGAAGCCTTGGTCCTCTGGTCGAATTGCTGGAGGGTGCTCATGAAGCGGTTGCTGATGCCATGCTGTTGATCGGCGGCCAGCGCCTTCTGGACCACCGAATCACTGAGGACGTATCCGTGCGCCAGGTACTCGGCCATGATACGCGAACGAGGCTTGTCCTCCTGTGCGATGTCCTCGCCATCATCAGCAGACCCAGCGGTCTTACCGCCAGCGATCTGGTCGAGAGACGCTGCCGAGGAGACGTGGACTTGAGCGGTCCCGAGCTGAGTATTGTCTAGGAGGAGCGCAGTCTTCGCAGCAGTCTCTTTCTCAAATGTGACGGCCGCTGACTGGGAAGAGCTGGACTCGTTCGACTCGGGCGTGACTGAGAGAGACTGGATCTTGCCGCTACGTCCAATGGTCAGTGAGCCATATTCCATCGCGCATCGTGGCTGGCCGTGCTTACCAAAAGCTGAAAAAGTCGCGGACCTCCTTCTCGCTGGTCTGCGAGCTTATGCCCTTGACGTGGACGGTGTTTGACATTGTGCTGGTTCGTTGCTGATGGTAAATTCGTTGTTTGGTGGGTTTAGGATTGGGTTGTTGGGCGGTATGATTCTAAGTACAGAAGGCAAGTATATCTTCGACGCAGTGTGAATCGACATTGGCAGGCGCGAGGCAAGGTGGCTCCAGAGCCCCCACCGACGTCACATCCTGCTGCGCCACGAGGTGCCACGCCACCCGACGCACCTCATGCCATTAGAACTTGTAGGCATGGATCCCGGACGGAAAGCCTTACAGATTCCATTGGGCTCACGTGGCATGGGTAAACCTTCCTGGACGACCCAATAACGACCACCCTCGGT
>JAWDJV010000437.1:0-16685 GCA_033119285.1 Teratosphaeriaceae sp. CCFEE 6253
CTCATCGCATCAAACGCTACCGGAACCAACCACATCGACAAAGCCGCTGCAAGCGAACGAGGGATCACGGTCTGCCACGTGCCGGGACAGAACACCGATAGCGTGGCAGAGCATGCTTTCGCGCTTTACTATGCCCTGAGGCGAAAGGTGCTGACAATGCACGAGCTCACCATGGACGGAAGTACTTGGTCAACGGGCGCTGCGTTCAAGCACTTGGGACAGCCGCCACGAACGAATGCCGAAGAGACTCTGGTCGTCATTGGCTATGGCGCGATAGGTGGTCATATACTAGGCAAGTAGCGACTGGCCAGACACTGACAGATCGCAGGCAAAAAGATCCAGTCCATAGGCATAGCACTTGGCATGCGGGTCCTCGTCGCCGAACGAAAGCATACTCCGGACATCCGCGACGGCCGTGTGGCTTTCGGCCAGGCATTCCAAGAAGGCACCGTCTTCATGGCCGCGGCCCCACTCGACGCCACGACCCAGGGCATGGTCGGATCGCCCGAGTTCGCATCGATGCTCAACACTGCACTACTGATAAACGTGGGCCGCAGCGGTGTAGTCGACGAGCGTGCTCTCGTCGAGGCATTGAGAGCTGGTCAGATAGGCGGGGCAGCCACGGACGTCTTCGAGACCGAGCCTGCGACGAAGGAGAACTGTCTCCTGCTGGATCGAAGTATTCCCAATCTAGTGCTCTCGCCGCATGTGGCCTGGTATTCATCGCGCACGCTCAAAGGGACGGTCGCAACGATGAAGGCGAATCTGGAGGCCTTCGTCGCTGGTACTCCGATCAACGTGGTCAGCCAGTAGTGATCGGCCAAAGCCGGGTGGAGTAGCCAGTCTAAAACGCGACTACTTCGAGCCCAAGGCGAGAGAGGCTTTCAGGGAAAGTGGTCCCCGATTCCGAGGCACAGCAGAATGCTCTTGCTCTGGGCAACAAGCACGAGCAGGCAACCCATGAATTCCGTGCTTGCTCCATCACTGAGCAGCCGTTAGCGGCTGTCAAGATACTCGGTGTAATTTGCCAAAGCGGCCAGTGTGGTAGACAAGATCGGGGGGTCGTTGCGTTCAAGCATACTGCTACTGCGCCGCATATGCGTGTAACGAAGTGATTGGGTAAACACTGCACATGCATATTGCAGACTGCGCGAGTGGATACAATCGCGTGCTTGGGCGCATGAGACAATCAAGCCAGCCAGTCAGTGGTGCTACACACAGCGACTTCTGGAACAACGTAATATCTGGCATATTTGTGTCCACCAACGGTGTTAAGGTGGCAGTGCCGACTCAGCACGACCTCCTCGACTCACGTGTCGGGCCGCCCCGCAACGTGCCGCGCCGTGCTTCGTCGCACCTCTTGCCCTGTTCGATCGCAGCATGGAGTTACCCATCACCTTCATCATCACAACATCCGAGACAGACGATCCAGTGATGGCACTACGAACAGAGGGGCCACAACCGCGCCGTTGGAAAGTTGCGCAGTTCCGATCACAACAACACAGGGCTGCCCACTGGACCGCAGAGGACACACTCATTGCCACACGCCGCGACCAGCTCCGGGCTCGAAGATGGCGTCGCGCGACCACAGCGCCCACGGAAGATGGACTGCCAAGCGCGAAGTTCGCCAAGTACAGCGTCAATGTCGACGTACCCGTCTACAACACCGCCACCTACGAGCAGCATCTCACTCACGCCGACTGGACGCAGGAGGAGACCGATCGGCTCTTTGCGACCTACCAGGACTGCAGCGGCAAATGGCCCGTCATTGCTGATCGTTACGAGGGTGATCGCGAACGCAGCATGGAGGAGCTCAAGTCTCGCTTCTACGGCGCATCAGCCACGCTCTTGTCCCTCAATACACCCATCTCGTCCATGACTCAGCCGGAATACTCGCTCTATGACACCCTGCGCACTTTCGATCCCACCAAGGAGGCCGCGCGGAAACGGCTGGCGGAAGGCCACCTGCAACGCCGGCAGGACGAAGTCGACGAGGAGACCGTGCTGCTCAGTGAGCTGCAGCGCATCATGTTGCATCAAGCTACCCTGGACGGCGAACGTGAGGATCTGCGCAGGAGACTCGACCACCCGGTGGCTAATACGAACGGCTACCCGTACTCCACGTCGCAGAGCCTTACCCAGCTGTGGCAGCAATTGCTTACCGCTGATCGTCTCAAGAAGAATCAGCGTCTACGGCCGACGGGTATGTTCACTCAGGACTGGCTTGCAATCGCGTGCAATACTGACACGTGACAGGTAATGCATCGTTCGATGGCTTCCCTGGCACAACACCCACATCTGCCCGACCGCGCGAGTCAAACGCTGGTCTGCCGGATGCGAGTGGCCGGCGACCCACTCGTGACTCTCTCGCATCAGTCACGACGCCGCAGTCTACCCTCCCAGTCGACCTGTCCAAGGGAGACCTCTCACGCTTTGGCGTGATCGTCGGCCAGGACAAATTGCCAAGCGGCGTCACGTTCGCCTCAGACAGACTGTCGAAACCGCGAGTTGCCAAATCAACAGTGCAGACCGAGAAGATCAGTGCAATTCTCCAGCACGCCGGTGTGCCGGAGTTGATCCCACTACCAACACCGGCAGTGATCGAGTCATTCGATGCGATCATGGCGAAGGTGCACGCACTGCTTGATTTGCGGAAATTGGCGGAGAAGGAGGAGCAAGAACTTCGAGTACGGATGGCGGAGGCTACATGATTGTTACCGACGACACGGTTGCTTTGATTGATACCGATCTACAGTCTTGCATCTCACGTCAACAGACGATCAGCATCGGATCTGCGCCGGGCCTAACTGCCCATTCCCGGGTCAGTAGTGTGCCAACTTGGCGTTCTACACTGGCCTTGAGGGTACCACAACGGGGAGCCGGCTTCCCGCAACAGCACGACTTCTGCAAGTGCGTCCAGTGCCGTGCTACTTGTGAACATAGGCTAGGACGGCGAGAGCTGGTCTGTGCGGGGTAGCAGCAATATATGTTCGCTGACCTCACTGCCTGACTCCCTCCGTCCACCATCGCTGCGGCGCATGACATTCCGTGCAGATCCTGCGTCATGCCATCTGAACCAGTGCTGCATCTGCGCCTCCCACCTGCCTCTGAGCACTGCTTAGCCAAAACCACGGGAGGATGGGAACATCCCTCCAGCCAATCAACGGTCGCATCGGCCGCTGTTTCGCCGAAGGGCTTTGGCTTTCTTCCGGTTTTGTTACCCAGCAACCACGGCCAGTCCAATTTACCATCCTCATCGGCAACGTTCGGACGTACTGGCACTACTCCTTACATGGCACTTGCGATCTCCCATCATCAAGCTTGCTGAAGGCTAGGGAGCGCTACTGCCCGAAGGAGGGGTTGCGTAGCACGCGCGCCGTTAGCAACGATTACCCAGAACTACCATAGCAACCTGCATGGATGATATATGTAGGCCTGCGTCAGTACGGTGAGCGATCGATCTCTACTATCCTTCCAACAGTCCACCTCGAACCCTGTAGCATCTCACGAGCATACACACCGAGATGTGGTATCTTATCACCTTGGCATTGTTGTGCCGGGTCTCGTTGGCGGTGAAAGCGACGGTCGACCTCGACTACGCCTCATACACCGGCGTCTCCCTGCCCAACGGAGTGACGCAGTGGCTAGGTGTGCGGTATGCGGCACCGCCAATCGGGGACCTGAGATTCAGAGCACCGCACCCACCGCTGGCGTCAAATGGAACACAAGCTGCCAATGCTCATGGACCGATATGCCTGGTATGTGACGCCGCTGTGATCGAGGAAACTCTGCTGACGTTCTCCAGGGCACTGGTTCCGGACCTCCAACGAACAGCAGCAATGAGGACTGCTTGTTCCTGGACATTTACGCTCCTACTAATAGCAGTCGCTTCTCAAAGCTGCCAGTCTTCTTCTTCATCCAAGGCGGTACGTGGTCGACGAATATTACGCTTCTGGGCCACGCACTAATCTTCCACAGGTGGCTTCAACACCAACAGCAATCCCAACCTGGATGGCTCTGGTCTAGTGATCGCGAGTGGCAACAACATCGTCGTCATCACCATCAACTACCGAGTCGGACCATACGGCTTCTTAGCTGGCCAGGAAGTGTTCGACAATGGTAATATCAACAACGGCCTGCGAGACCAGCGACAAGCGCTCCATTGGACACAGCAGTACATCGCATCCTTTGGTGGCGATCCTGATCATGTGACACTTGGAGGTGATTCTGCGGGTGCGCAGTCCGTGAATCTGCAAGTGACGGTACGCACTTGACCACCCGCAAGCTTTTGATGGCGATTCGAGACCCTCGCTAATACCACTGTCGCTGTCCAGGCATACAACGGTCGAGACGATGGCCTATTCCATGCTACCGCTGCTGAGAGCCAATCCTTTTCCGCGCTGAGAACAGTCCCGGAGAACCAGTTCGCCTACGACGGGCTTGTCATCCGAACCGGATGCGTCGACGCATACGATACATTGGCGTGTCTGCGCAGCCTGACGGCCACGGAGCTGCAGGCGCAAAACTTCAACACCCCGTTCCCCGGCGCGCAGCAAGCGCCGCTGTACATGTACGGCCCGACTCTGGACTTCGACTTCGTTACCGACTACACGTACAGAGCCTATGAGAACGGCAAATTTGTGCGGGTCCCGGCGATCGCGGGAGACGACACCAATGAAGGGACGATCTTTACTCCTCGGAACACATCCAACATCAGCCAGAGCGACACCTTCATCCAAGCGCAGTTCCCGGCCATCTCACTGGCGCAATTGAGGATGTGGAATGAGCTATACCCGGTCAACGGCACCCCGTCGTTTCCTAATTCGGGGCGCTACTGGCGGCAGGTATCGAATGGGTATGGTGAGATGAGGTACATCTGCCCCGGCATCTTCATCAGCAGCGTCTTCGCCAACATGAGCCTGGACCAGAACTGGAACTATCGCTGGAACGTGATCGATCCCGAGAGCAATGCAAACGGTGAGCCCGAATCCAGCCATCTTATCCGCGTCGAACACCCGCACTAACATCAACCAGGCTACGGCGTAAGCCACACCATCGAGTTGAACGCCATCTTCGGCCCCAACAACACCGGCGGCGGTGCGCCAGCCTCTTACTACCCGACCGGCGTCAACGGGCCCATCGTGCCCATCATCCAGGGCTACTGGACGAGCTTCATCCGGTGCTACGACCCTAACACGCACCGCTCGCCCGGCACGCCCGTGTGGGAGGCGTGGACCAGCGACAACGAGTTCCAGCGGTTGCGGTTCCAGACCAACGCGACGCAGATGGAGGCCGTGCCCGCGGACCAGCAGGCGCGCTGCGCGTACCTGGCGAGCATTGGGGTGAGCTTGGAGCAGTGAGGTGCTGCTGCCTGCCCCGGCGCTGGGTAGGGTGATGAATGATGATTAGAGCGGCATGGAGGCATGGAGGGATGGAGGGATGGGGCTTTTGGGGTGCATTGAATATCGCGCTGGAGCATGAGCGTGGCGTGGAGGAATGGTTCAGTCGCTACGCATTTTGAGATTCCCCTTGTACTGATTTGTTGTTCGGCAGTCAGTGCACGAGCGTTCATCTTGAGGGGAGGGGAGATGGCGTACAGCCTTGTCCGCCATCGATGTAGCGCATGTCATCAGTCAATCGCTGTACATCGCATGCACGATTTGGTTCTCCCGCATCCCGACCCAGACCGCTGATAGTCTATACCACATATCTGTCTATACATTATGTGCACACGAAGGTTCTACACTGTACGTCATTCTGGAATCGACATGACCTATCAGAGTCTAATGAACAGCACTGCAATCTCATTATCGCAAGTACACGGCAGTTCCTACGTCGACGAATCCCATCAACATGTCGTCTTCTGTCAAACCAGGGACCGTCGAGCCACCGGCGCCAATCTCATTTCTTACCGGAACGCAATGGACGAAACCCGAATACACACTGCCACTCCCATCCCTCCAATTCCTCTTCCACTTGGAGTGCGACATGGAGACCTTCCGCCACATCGGCGAAGGCCCGTACGGCGACCGCAGCACCGTCATCTTCAAGGGCGGCCGGTTCGAGGGCCCCCGGATGCGCGGCAGCATCCTCCCCGGCGGCGGCGACTGGGAGATCGTCCGCTCGCACGGCGACCAGCAGACCGCGCATCTCAACACGCGGTATAACCTCGTCACGCACGACGGGGCTACGATATATCTACAGACCACTGGGACTCGAACGGGGCCCAAGGAGGTGCTGGAGAAGCTTGGGAGTGATACCAGCATCACCGCGGATCAGTTCAAGATGCGCCTGAACCTTACTATGGAGACTGGTGACCCACGGTATCAATGGATCAACAGCGGTGTCTTCGTCGCGAGCTCGGGGAGGGTGGGTGACCAAGTCATCTACGATGCCTACGAGTTGCTGTAGACGTGAAGCAGCAGCACGGAAAGCGTGGTTGAGAAGTGATGAAGCTTCGACACTATCCTCAAGTACTAGAGTTCAAGCAGCCTACATCATGTTGTCCGAGCTCTTCCCAGCCTCGAAGTCCTTCTTCCAGATCAGTCTCTCCTGCGATCCATTGACGCCCGGCCCTGCAAACGTGCTCCCGTACTCATTGCCCGTCGCCCAGTCCTTGCCGACACCCTCCCTCGATTTCTTCGTCGCATTGCGTCGGTACCAACGGCCATAGATCAGTAGATAGTACAGCCGGAAAGCCAAAAAGGAGAACTTGTCCCGCTCCAGGTCATCCGGGTAGACAGCGCCCAGGTCGACAGCGGCAGCGATGCCAGCCATGACCGCGACCTCGTGCGCATTGACCATCGTCCAGCTGGAGGCGAAGCGCGTGTGCCGCTTGCCCTGCAGGAGCCACATGAGGGGCACGACGAAGAGGTAGTGCGTCCAGGAGTGGCAGAGCTGGTGCCACCAGTCCTTGCGGATGATCTTGCTCTCGTCGATCTCGTCGAGGGTCCACAGGTGGCCGTCGCGCTCCTTGTTGAGGAAGATGGTCTGGAAGACGTGCTTCTCCCAGGGGACGTTGGGCGGGAACTGGGCCTGGTAGTTGGTGCAGTCGAAGCACATCTCCAGCTTCGTGAGGTCGGAGGGGTAAGGGCGGATGAGGTACATGGCCTTGAAGTTGTCCTTGCCGTAGTCGCAACGCTTGCTGTGGTCGACGCCGTTAATCTCGCGCACGGCGAGCTCCTCGGTGTAGAAGTTCTCGTAGTGCCGGGTCATGTACTCGTGGTCCTGATGCGTGACGGTGATGTCGTTCGCGAACTTGGCGGAGCCCAGGATCCTCGATTCCAGAGTGCTGATGGTGGGCTTGAGCAGGCGCTTGGCGGTGTCGGTCAGAACACACAGCACGATTTCGTCGTACTCTTCCGTTGTCTCGGCCTTGTCGGCATCGGCGTTCGAGCCGTCAATGCTATCTGGAACCCAAGCCGAGTCCGGGTTATGGCCATCCTTCACTGGCGTGCGCCCAATGATCTTGACCTGCACACCGGTCTTATCTCGCTTCGTGACCCTTGTGACCTCCGTGCTCAGACGGACTTTCACACCCATCTTGATGAGGTTCTTCCGCCATGTCTCGTAGAACTCGCTGAAGTTCGGGAAGACGACCATCGGCGGCATTCTGCTCGTGATCGTGCTCTTCTCCGGTGGGTACCACATGCCGTACGTCGGACTCGTGCAGACCCGCTCCAAGATCATGGAGGGTACCTCGGGCGCGTAGTTCCCGGTGCCCAAAAAGAGCGCAATCATGGGCAGCGCCACCAGATTCGCAAACTCCTCCGAGTATGCGAAGAGCTTCACCAGGTACTTGACCGGCAGCAGTGCGAAGAACACCTCGAACCATCGCACAATCTTCAACATCCAGTAGAATCTCCTCACCTCGCTCTCGTGCTTCTTCAGTAGCTTCGTTGGGTAGACGTTCGTCCAGAACTGCTCGCCCTTGCCGAAAGACACCTGGAGCTTCACGGGATCGGCCCAGAAGCCGTTGCGCGCGAACATGGTCATGGTGTGGTGGAAGATGTACGAGCCGCCCTGGACTCCCTGATTGAGCCATGAAGCTCCGGTCTTCTCCTTATCGATCGGGATACTGAAGGCCTGACCACCGCAGTAGTTGACTGAATCCACAACGGTGACATCGAATTTGTCGGGGTGCTGGGCGAGGTGATGTGCGCAGGACATGCCTGGTGTATCAGATTAGTGGCGGTACATTCGAGGCACACGTTGACGATGGTGGCATACCCGCAGCGCCAGCACCCACCACCAACACCCTCTTGCGCTTCTGCCCTTCCACGCCCGGCGCCATGTTGAACCGTTCTTGCGATCCAGTAGACGTTAGTAAGGGTTTGGTCCCGTCTGGCATATCTCGTCCCAATGTCAGTGGTTAATCGATAGCCTTGTAGGCGAGGTGAAGAACCGACGCCGTTGTATTATAAGCACACCGTCAGCGCCTCCTATAGCGCACGTTGCATCATCGAAAAGCGCGTGTGCCCAGTCGACGCATACCAGTGGAAATTGATGACAGCATCACCGCTGCTCCATTGCTGCACCTCATCACGCTAAACTGTCTCGGCAGTGCCCGGACGAGATCTGTGGAGCGATCCGATCGTGGGGTGCGAACGCCACACGATCTGATCCACCTCATTACTCGCGACGGCATCGGTCACGCCGCCACGCATTGTGCATCAACATCGATTGTTATGCAGCTTCACGGACGGCACGACGCTCGACGAGCCGCAACCTTCGCTCCCTGATGATGGGATTATTACCGTGTGCGTTGCTGGAAGACTTGAAGAGCGGGGACTTCCGGCCCAAGGAGAACGATTACCGGCACAACGACATGCTGCATCATGTTGTCGCAAACAGTGCCAGGCGACGAGTTTCGATGCCGAGAGGCCCCTCCCTACCACTTGGACGGAACCACGGGGATGAACAGCCACTCACTACGATGAAATGGGCATGTTAGGAGGAAGAATGGGATGTTTTGGTATGAAGTGCAACGGAACGGTCGTATTCCAATCCTCCAACAGCCAGATATCCGCGGCGGTGTGAACATTGATGCCCATATCTGCTACTTCGTATGTCGCTGGTTGTGTGCGATGCCATCGCTAGGCCACTGGTCCGTGTCTGAGAAGCGGCTATGCTTTCCCTGCCGCCTGCCGTGCTCCGTGGCCTGGCGCCATGTGAACACCCCCCGAGGGAGACTCGGATGCTGTAGTTTTCGGCTATGCCGCAGTCCTTGCTGCACGGCTACATCTGTCCTCAACTGAGCCTGGCACGACGATTACGGAAGTCGTCACAACAGACGGCAGTAGAGCGTAGCACTGAAGTTGTAGTCCGTCTCGCACACACCGCTCAATACAGAGGTCTGGCGTCCAATTCTCCTAGTCGACATCACGACTTCCGGGTGGAGCTGACCGCTTGGCAGCGCCGTAGCCGCACGCCCCTGACGCGTCCACGAAACGTACAAACATCTCTAGACGATGGCCGCGTCCTTGCTCGATGCCTTGTCGTCCATCCTGTCCCCACGCGCAATCTTCGCCATCGCCGGCGCGGCCCTCTTACTCTCCTGGCTCGAGCAGGCCATCCGATACCGCTTTCTGTCACCCCTCCGCCACTTCCCGGGCCCCTTCTGGGCCTCCATCACGCGCCTCTGGATCGCCTACCACAACATCAAGGGCGATGAATGCGAGGTCGAACTCGCACTCCACCGGCGTCATGGCCCCGTCTTGCGCGTCACGCCCACCATGCTGCTCGTCTCCGACGCCACCAAACTCCCAGATGTCTACTCCCGCAACGCCAACAAGAGCCCTTATTATGTGACCGGCAGCTTCGGGAAGACGGAGAGTCTGTTCAACATGCAGGACCATAAGGTCCATGCGCACTACCGGAAGATCGCCGCGGGACCCTACGCTTTCTCTAATATCAAGAAGATGGAGCCGTTGGTGGACGCTAGCATCCGGCTCTGGATCAACGCAATGGATGAGCGCTTCGCGAAGCAAGGCCAGACGTTTGACTTCGCTCCTGGGGCCGTGTACATGGCGTACGACATCATCAGCGAGATCGGCTTTGGAGCGCCCATCGGGTTCGTGGAGTCCGGCAGTGATGTCGGCGAGCTGATCCAGGGGTTCCACGATGGGCTGCCGGCCTTTGGGCTGCTGGCTCGGCTGTGGCCGTTCACCTACTGGGTGAAGAGGACGTGGCTGGGCAAGTACCTCGTGGCGAAACCCGAGGACAAGACGGGCATTGGGATGCTCATGCGGTTCCGAGACAAGCTGCTGGCGCAGCGGAGAGTGGATATCGAGCAAGGGAAAGCTGGGCACAGGGTGGATCTGCTGCAGACGTTAGCTAGTCGCCGCGATAACCTTTGCCACAGGAGCTTGCTGACCTCAAGGTAGCTTCATCGACGCCCGAGACGACGACGGCAACCCGTTGACAGACGACTACATCAAAGCCGAGATTCTACTGGTGCTGCTGGCGGGTGCCGACACCACCGGCACAGCCTTCCAAGGCATGATCGTGCACATCCTGTCGCAGCCGGAAGTCTACCGCAAGCTCATGGAAGAGGTCGGCCGGGCAACGGCAGCCGGCCAGCTCTCCGCCATGCCGCAGTACGACGAAGTGCTGGAGCACTGCCCGTACTACGTCGCCTGCGTCAAGGAGACCATGCGCCTCAATCCGTCCGCGCCCAATATCTTCCCGCGCACGGTCGGCAAAGGCGGGCTCATGCTGGGTGGACTGTACGCGCCCGAGGGGACCGAGATCACCTGTAACCCGTGGCTCGTGCATCGCGATCGTGCGGTCTTTGGGGAGGATGCCGAGGTCTTCCGGCCGGAGCGGTGGCTGGAGAGCGAGGAGCAGACGAAGCTGTTGAACAAGTATAACATGGTGTTTGGGTATGGCGCGAGGACGTGTCTTGGCAAGGTGAGCGAGCATTGGGTGCGTTGGACTGGTTGCGCATGTATCCTGACCGCGCACAGGACATCGCCATGATGGAGCTCTTCAAAGGCCCACTGCAGGTAAGTGCTTCCCACTCGTCCACATGGAGTTCGAGGAATGACTGGCAAGTAGTTCTTCCGCACGTTCGATCCGAAGTTGGCGAACTCGAAGCAGCCCGGTATCTGGACGGTCAAGGGTGGCGTGGCCTTCTGGCAGGACATGCAGATGACGATCAGGCGGCGTACGTGACGATCGCAGCGCTGTCAATAGGACGAGTGAGCTGGCTTGTCAGATTATGTGTACACGTGAGCTCATGATGCCATCACCGGATATGATACAAGCGGCTTCTCCAATCGCACACTACCGACACCTTCTCAAGGGCGTGATGGCTATCCATCTCTCGTCCCCGTTGGGTGAGCTTGTGAAGGGCCAGTCCACTCCGAGCCTCGCGATGCTCTGGAGCTGGTGACACGTGCGTTCTTGAATGGGGCCAGGCAGGATATAGGTACGACATCGTGCACGTTCTCTTCTGCATCCTTTGGCCTGCAACGCACCGTTACGATCCAGCGCAACAAGGGCTCGAATCGGACTCTCTCGAGGCTCCTGGCAGGGAGGAGACAAGGCTGTGGTGCCCGTGTGAATCCTCTGGTAGTCCCGGCGGCTCAAGCAGTGACAGCGATTCTGTCCGCTGTCTCCTGCTGGAACGGGTCTTCCTTCGCATCCTGCAGCAGCGAGATCTTCTGACCTCCCTCGGGCTCAAGGCTCCATTCCAGTGTGTCGAACTAAGACACCGCCATTGTCAGCACCGGTCCCACCTTCCATCATCCCTCACAGTAGTCAAGGCGCAACGCCGCAGGTGTGTCAACTCACGAAACCCATCCTAGTCTTCCGCTCGCTCCTGAACTTCATCAAACCCTTCCCCTTCTTCCCCTTGACCCAAAAGCTGATGTTGATGCGCCCGTGCAACTGATTAAGCTCGCCCCATATGATCGGTATCTTGCTATTGAAGTAGATCTCGTCGCCCAGGATCTCGCGCGCCTGCGGGTTCGTCCGCAGCGCGTACAGCGTGCTGCTCACGACCGACGAGGACTGCTTCTGGTAGTTGAAGATAGCCAGCATGGAGCCCGCCATGATGGCGACGAAGATGGGCAGGGAGCGCAGCCAGCGGTAGTCGTGGGTGGAGATGGCGGGCAGTTCGCGGTCGGCGCGGCGTTCCATGAGCGGGCCTGAGCCCGGTCGCGGCGCGGCGATGATGGTGCGGCGGGGGGCGACATGCCGTCTGGGTGTGTGCCGTAGGCCTTGGGGCCGTATCCGTGGTCGGACAAACATGGCGATGGTGATATAGATGAACTGCCGTCGGCTGCTCGAAGAGGTAGGTACGCATGCCAAGGCCGGCGGTCAAAGGCTCCAGCGAGTTGCGATCAATGTCACTGGCATCGGCCGTGGTCACGTACTTGACAAACACCAAAATGACACGAACGAGGGACAGACGTCGATCATGAATATTGCGTTCAATTACAAGACTGCCTGAACCCTCAGCTGCGACGTATGCAGTGCATTACGGAGCTTCCCTGTACTCCACGCTTGAACGCTTCAGTCAACATGCATCACACCCGTCCCATTCTCCCAGTTCGCTAAAACACCTCAATCAATCGTTCGTGATTTGTGTGGCCAGTCCACCGATCAAGCGTTTGGGAAAGGCTGTCGCCATCCAGCCCGCTCAAAGCCCCATCCCACCTCCGCCATGTACTGTCCCGCCACCGCATAGTCGTCCCACACTGTACATGCAGAGTCACGACGGCGAGATGGCAGTGTCGCTCTGTTCGCTCTCCGCTTCGAGGGGCGAAAGCGGCTCGGAGAAGTCGTCATCCTCCTCCAAGAAGACGGGTATCGACCGCCAGTCCTTGTTACGCTTGTAGCGAAACAAGATCGAGCTGAGTGCCCGGGCGTCTTCACGACGCTCCGCCGCATCTTGTTCACGATCGGAGACCGGCTCAGGCATGAGTAAGGCGAGGTATGGCCGGCTGATCGAGTCGATCATCGACGTTTCCGCCTTGCGACGCTCTGGCAGACTTGAGGCGGGTAGCAGCAGTGGCACAGTCTGCTTGCTGTATAGCAGAGAGTGCGGGCGCTCGCATGTCGTCGTGATCGTGTTCGTGGTCGACATCTTGATATGGTGCTTGAGGCGGCGGCGCGGTATTCTCCGTATCGTGGGCTGCGGATGGGCGGTGGTATGTTTCTTCGATATGGATTGCGGTGGTGTCGATGTCCAGGTGAGAGTGTTCGGCGTCGCAGCGACTTCTGGTGAAGTAACTTCACACTCGACGCCCACGTGAAGTGACGTTGACCGGGAGCCACCACACCTGATCACCACCCCTCCAGCTCATGGGAATGGGCCCCTCGTGACAATTTATCATGCCTTCATCGATCCCAACGGATTGCGAACATCATCTCCCGACGAGAAGCTGTTCGACTCCCTCGCCTTCCTCTCATAATCCGCCGCCTTCCGCTTCGCATACTCCACCGCCGACTTCTTCATATCGATCTCGTCGTCGTGAAACACAGCAAAGTTCCTCCAGTCCCGGCAGCCCTTCTCGCACTTCATCGTCTCGACAATGTCGCTATATGTCTTGGGCAAGCTGAGCCTCCGACACCGGCTGGGCTTCGCCTCGGTCGGGACGGGCATCATCATGGCATCGATTAAGGGATCCGATACCCGACTACACGGCGCCAGTTTCGATATGCTGTCGTTGCTGGAGGTGCTGGAGCGAGAGTCGGAAGTCCCTTGTCGGCGAAGCATGCGAGTCTTGCTGGACTTGGCGCGATCGTTGGGGGCCAGTCGAGGTCGCGCGGGCGGATTGCATTCGCTTTGCACCGCGCCACGGCCAGGGCGGAAACAGCCGAGAGCCATCGTGTGTAGAGGAGAGGAGTGGAAGTCGATGTGAGTATAAGGCTCGATCCAAGAATGTTGACAGCGCGTTGTAAAACAGGAACACAGATCCGCTTGCTCCTCCAGCACAGCCTTGGCGAGGCTGTTCAATGGGCAAGTGCACGGCTACATCAGATGGCTGAGTAGCTTGTGGCTTCCAAGGGCACGGCCACACATGCGCTTCGTCTGTTCACCCATGGTGCTGTTGGTCTAGATGGTCCCTAAGGTCGAGGATGGACGACATCGAAGGTGCGAGCGGGCTGGGTCACCTAAGGTCAACGCGCGGGTTGGGACGGGACTTGGTGTTGGTTGCGTGGGTGGAGCCAGGCGCTTCATGGGTAATCGGCACCCTCGGCACATCGCATGATTCTGCCACCGAAGAGGGCGCGTCTTGGTCTGGCGCTAAAAGTAGGTACAGAGGGACCTCGTCACCTCGGGGCGGCCCTTTGATCACGCTCTCACCGGATGATGTTCCTGGCATCCCGCGATCCCTCCACCAGCGCACGTCCTTCGATTACGGTGGCCGATACTCCGTGTGAGCGTCGTCGTAATGCCAGTGTCCGCACGCTGTCCTCGCACGAATCCCGGGAATACCACCCGTCGTGGCAGCTTCTGGTCTTGTCTGCGAGCTTGGCCAATTGATCAGGAGGCACATCGACACGGTCGCGATTCCCCGTTGGGCAGTCCGAAGCCTGTCTCGCTACTGCCCCTGCTTGGCTCACCGGGGCTCGTGCGACAGAAACATGAAGCTGGCGCCATCGCGCATGAAAGCGTGGGGTTCGCCGGACATCATGTAGGGGAGAAGTCGTGGGACGGCGATCAGCGTTGCATCGAGGGTCTGAGACAGTGAGACGGTCCGACGACTGCATCAAAACATCGTTCTGAATCGTCGCTTCGGCATCTCACAGCGAAGTCGCAGTTGCGGAAGAGCCATTCGTATAACCGTAACGCGATGCTCCAAGAGCCAGCACGCACATTCTCCTCCTGCCGGGCTGACGTCCCACAGAGGTTCGCCACGCTCGGGCTCTCGGTTTCACCGTCATTAAATGCCTCACTTTGCGCGTCTGTTGTTGGCCAGTGATCCGACCGTGCGTGGCGTACGAGAGGGAATCACGTCGAACAATCCTGTCTGCCGGATCGTTCAGTCCTGCGCCTGATGGTGCACCTGTGCCCTGTCATCAGCAGCAGTAACAACCCCGTATGCGTCTACTCTCAACCAAGAGGGCTGACTTGGGTCACGGCATACAGAAAAATGTTCTCTCTCACGTAGGCCTGCGCATCACAGTCGTCCTCGATGTCGCGGACGTCGAATGCCTTCTTGGCTGCTTTCAGGAATCTGCATTCGGGCGCTGCAGTTAGCGACGACACGAGACACTCTCACCGTGATCCGTATGCGGCAGATGGTCTCCAACATACTGCATGTCGGCGCGCCGCCTTCGCTTGAAGCAGAAGTAGCACGTCGTCTCGGGCCCGATCAGCTCGGACAGCGTCTGCAGTAGGAGAGGGAAGGCCGGTTCGAAGTACACGCAGTCGGCCGCCACAACGACATCCGGATGCGCCGGTACGGTCGCAGGACGGGCGCTCCCCCATTCGTATACGGACGCCTCGACTCTGCCTTCGACTCCATTCAGTGAGATGTTCCGCTGCATAAGATCCAGCATCGGCTCCTGATCC
Source organism: Teratosphaeriaceae sp. CCFEE 6253 (assembly GCA_033119285.1). NCBI lineage: Eukaryota > Fungi > Ascomycota > Dothideomycetes > Mycosphaerellales > Teratosphaeriaceae > Teratosphaeriaceae sp. CCFEE 6253. The sequence continues at coordinate 15,530 of JAWDJV010000437.1, forward strand.
GTGATGTGCACGACCGCATCGGGTCTGCACCCCACAGCGACCGCGAGCCTATGGCCGTCAATCAGCCCACGTTCCTCTACACGAGGTCACTCGCGCGTGTGCACTCACCCAACCAAGCCTCCTCCCGCCCCCAACTCCACGCTGCGCCGGCCCCCGTTAGTTGCCGTGTCCAGCCTTCTGTCACGGAGCACAGTAGTTATGCAAGAATACGCACATCGACGCTGCCTGCCTCAGCTCGCTTCGCCTGCTGCGCAGCAGATACTTCGCTAGCACCCGCCCGGCGGGCCAAGCTTGGCCGCCATTGCCCTTCGCGAGGTCCTCGGAGAGCAGCAGAGGTGTCAGGTGCAGTGTCCCATCCAGGTCGGTCCGGGTGACGCTGGCCTGCTTGTGCGTGGGTGACTGCACGAGGTCCTCGCTGATCGCGAAGACAGTCGCATTGTCATCAGAGTCGGCATCGCGGTCCGACATGAGAGTCTGCGTGGGGAGCTGGAGCTTCTGGGATTCGAAGGTTGGAAGAATCGAGGGAGCTGCGTCGAGCTCGGCTTGCGCATGCATTAGCGTTCGAAGCTTGTTGTTCAACGAGCGCTGGTGGTGATGATCGAGAAGTTCTCGAACGCAATGTGGTTTGCGGACGGCTGTTAAACCCGGCAGCACGTTGCAATGGACACAAGAGACTTCACTGTGTCAGCTTTCACGCCCGTCCTCACTTGCATCCCCACTTACGAGCGCCTGCTAGACTCTCCGGTATTAACGACGAGAGGACCAGGACCTAGGAGTCAGAGTAGGAGAGGTGTCGCGCTCTCTCATCCCTCACCACGTGAAGATCCAGACGCAGACTTGCCACACGTGGAAAGCAGCTACAACTAAACCTTGTCGTGGGATGCGGAGAGGCGGCAGTATCCGGTTCTCCGAGGACATGGTGACGGATCAGTAAGTCGCATACCTCCGGAAGAACTGCGAGCTCTGGACTTTAGCCCCAGCGATTGCTAGAGTCCAGCCGCTGGTAGCGTGGCACTGTACAGCTTCCAGTGCTCATCATCCTTCATCGCGGCAGAGGTTTGACTCGAGCCATTTGACGTCAGCTCAAGCCTCGCCAACCCTTGATATCATGCCGCACTGGCGCCTATCCCTACCTAATCATTGTTCGACCGCCTCC
>JAWDJV010000438.1:0-16672 GCA_033119285.1 Teratosphaeriaceae sp. CCFEE 6253
GACAGCATCATCGCCTCGCCGATCCTAGCTGGGGAGGGCGGCGCACCCCCACCCGGAGGCGCAGAGGGCGGTGGAGCAGGAGCCGGTGGTGCGGGAGGCGACTTCGAGTTCGGCGTCGATCCCAACATGGACCCGGAGCTCGCGCTCGTGCTGCGGATGTCGATGGAGGAGGAGCGGGAGCGGCAGGCGCGTGAGCAGAAGGCGCGGGACGAGGCCGAGGGCAAGACGGCGCTGGAGAGTGTGCCGGAGGAAGGGGGCGCGGCAAGCAGTAGTGGGCCGGAGGCGCAAGCGGAGGGAAGTGGGGAGGCTGGGGGGAGTGCGCAGGAGGCGGAGGGAAAAGAGACAGACGCACTGCTGCCGGATAGCAAGAAGGATAAGGACGGGGACGACAGGATGGATACGGCGTGAGAAGATTCACTTCGGTAAGGTGGTGGTGTGAGATAGGCGCGGAGGCTGTACTATTACATAGACTGGCCGGCACGCGAGGTCTGGCGTGCTATCGGCTACTCAAGCTCGACCGGCCATTCTACGTCGCCTCATTTCGTGTTCACCAGCAGCATAAAACTCCGCATCAGGGCTACCGAGCCTGTGCCGTCCACGATGACGCGATTGGTTGCGAACTTTGTCCTCATATATGTGCTACGCGACATAGCCGCGTCGCTCTTGAGCATCGCGATCTTATGCGTGAACATCGCCTTCCAACCCGGCGAAGCGCTGCGCCGCGTTCCAACACGTCTGTGACCGCGCTCTAGCACGCAAAGCCACGCCCCACACCTGGCAAGTGAGCGTACAGCGATACACCACTCTAAAGTGTCAGCGGTGCAGGCACGGCTCCAAACGAGCTGTCCCCATTCGCACCCGCGTCCTCCGTCCGCATCGAGCCGTTGAGCATCGGGCATAACCTTTACGCCACCCAGTCAGCAAAAGCATCGCCTGGCAGCAGGAGGAGGGGGATCAGGGGGAGTATGACGAGGTATGTAGCCCGCATGATAAGAATGCAGCCCACCGCCCATCCCGTCACAAGCCGAGTTGAGCAGCTGAGACCAATTTCCCCCGTCCATCCGCATCAAAGCACAAGCGCCGAGCCCGTCTCGCCTGCAAACGACGATTTCGTGTCCGCACCATAAGCAGCAGCAGCGTCGGCACCGGCAACTTCCCTCCGCTTGCCGCCGCCACCACCACCTGTCCTGGATCCCGCGCCGCGCTTCCTCGACGCCGTCGCGGTGCCCGGAAGCTCGACGGCGTCCCGCCCACCACAGAAGAGACACGTAAAAGAGGGCGATACTGACTTTCGGTTCGTCTTGATATGCCCCACCTGCCCGCAGTTCGCGCACTTCCGCGCCGTGCCGTCCTTGTTACGCCCACCGCGCCCGCCAGTCTTCTGCGGCGTGCCGTTCGCGCTGCTGCCGCCGCCCGCGCCGCCGTTGACAGCCGGCGTGCCGGCGTCGACGTCCGAGTAAGCCCCGGGACTCCCGGCCGCGGACGCGGAGGGGGATGCGGCGGTGCCACCGCCGCCGGCAAGCTTGCCTTTGAGCCGCTCGCGGGCCTCGCGACGTTCGGTATTGCGCTGGATGCGCGCGCGTTCGTCCTCGATCCGTTGCCGCACGGCGGCGTCGAGTTCGGGGTCGGCGCCGGTCGGGTTGTACTCCATGATATTACTGCAGAGGATGTCAGCAAGCGCTCGATAGTGAGAGGTGCTGCGCGCGGGGGTACAGACACAGCCTCAAGTTTACGGTCGCTCTTGCGCTTCAGGTACTCGCGGATGACCTTGGAGTTGGTGGTCTTCTCGATCGCGTCCATTTCCTGACCGTAGGCATCGCGACCACCAGTCCGCTTGATGATGAGCACGCGGCCATTGCCACGGTCGGCACTCGCCTTGCTAATTTGAGTGCCGGTCTCGTCGTCCCCACGACGATTGTAGCCGACCGGCGTGCCGGCGAAGGAGGAGCGTGGAGTACCAGACCTACCGTTGACGACTTCGGCGTCGGCGTCGGCATCGTCGTCCATCTCGGTGTCCGAAATCTCCATGTTGCTCGTGAGGCTGTTCTTCTGCTTCTCCCAGATCATGCGAATGTAGTCGTCGTATGCCCTTTGCTGCTTGGCGACGTTGTAGGTGTGCCCGCCGTTCTCACGACGCCGCTTCGCATCGAGCTTGTCTTCGACGCTCTCGCCAATGGCTTGGAAGCCACCCTTCATTGACGTCTTGACAAAGCTGAAGCCCTCGCCGCGGCCTGTAGGGTCGCCCTCGCCGTGCAGCTTAAGCATGGCTTTGCCCTGGGTAGCTTGGATAAAAGCCTTGGTAGAGCGCCATGGAGCAAGCTGCAGCTCGATGTTCGCATTTTCATCGATGTCCTTGTCCTCGTCGTCCTTGTTCCCAGCTAGGCCAAGATCATTGAGGCGTTGGACACCGACCTGCATCGAATCGAGCAAGCACACGTCTTCAGGCTTCACCCATCCGCGCAGTGTCTCACCATCTGGCACCACCTGCCCAGGCATTGGCACCCAGGTACCGCCTTCGCCTCTGGGCCTGGCATCGTACTTCATGAACTCCCGCATCTTGCTGCGTGTCTGCGGCATGTCGTGACCCTTCAAGTGCTTCATGAGCGTAGCATTGTCCAGGACTTTGTCGCGGCGCATTGGGTTCAGGGCCTTGGTGTAGAGGCGGTAAGCCAACGCTCGCAGCCGCTTCTTGGCAGCATCAGTCACTCGCCGCGAGTGTTCGCCGGGCACCTCGGACACGGGAAATTGCTGCCCTACGGTATGCAAGTTCTCGATATTGCGGAGGTACATGCGGCTTCCGTACTCGTGCGTGCTGCTGACCGCCACGAGGAAGTCGGAGGCTTTCGTCTGATGCTGGAAGACGGGCGACCGGAAGAGGCCGTTCTGTAAGGTCGGGACGATCTCGCCCTGGTCGACGTGGCCGAAGTTTCCGAATGGACTTTTGTCTTGGGTGAGCAGCACTTGTGTCTCGCCAACGTCGCGCTTTGGTCGCTCTTGATCATCGGCATTCCGTTTTCGGTAGAAGTTGATCAGGCGGTTGCCCATGCCGAAGTTCGAAAGCATGGTCGGCGCCTCCTCGGAGTACTCGAGCAGCAGCATGTTCGAATTATCGTTGAACGCAAGACTTTCGGCAGTGGCGAAGAGCTCCTTGACCTCGCGCCCACGCCTCTCCTTGCGCTTGATTGTCTTGAGTTTCCCAATCCTGAACTCTTTCTGCGGCTTGATCTCCCACTCTTTGAGATGCAGTGACGGTCGATGGAAAGTGCGCTTGGTCTTCGGATCCAGGGCGACCTTGTAGAATGGGAACTGTAGCTTGGTAGCAGGTAATGCGTGTTCCACGGCCGCGTTGCGGAGCGTGCTCCGGACTTTATGCTGATGATTCTCCTTGAGTAAGTCGTAGGCCTGATCGTTGCTGACGTTGTAGCGCCGGGCGAGATCTCTGGCAAGCGCCAGGTCTCGGCGAATGTCCCCGGTTATGCCCTTGGGTCTCCGAGCTGCTTGTGGGGCATGCTCATCGACGAGTAGATTCGGGTCGTTGAGATCGAGAGTCACCCGCTTGGCGAGCTTGGCAGCAGCATGCTCGGGGTGCTCAAAGTGCAGCTGTGAGTCGTCCAAAGAGACGTCTACATCGGCCAAGAAGTTGACCTTGCGCTTCTTTGACGGCCGAGCGCGCTCTTCGGTGTCCCACTCGCCACCGCTGGCTTCATCACGATCCTCAAGAGGGTACATCATGTCGTCGCGGACCATCTCCCAGTCCTCGCAGATCATTGCGAGATCTGCCAGAGTCATGCCGGCCACGGGCTCAGCTCCGTCGAACGCACTTAATGCAAGATCGTCATCACTGTCATCCTCCACAGTCGCAGTGCGACCAAAGGTGACCAAATTGGTCTGGTACGACGCGTCTTGCGCATTCCTGCCACCTACAGCCAAGCTCTTGAAGCCGCGCTCCTGATCCGGAAGCAGATCGAGAGAGAGCTTGGTGGGGAGTAGGGCTTTCGGCGGCTTAGCGGGGACCTTGCCGCGATACTTGACGGGCCGCTGCGGAAAGTACTCGATGAAGCGAGGGTTCTTGTCTTTCTCGTAGCCAGGGAACAATGTGTAGAAGTCCGCAGGATCCACGTCCTGGCGCTCCTCGTCCACCACCTCTCCAGCTTGCCTCCGTCTCGCGCCCATCAGCAGCCTGTGTTGCTGCTGCTCCAGCGTCTCCTCGCCCTCCGACTCTTCCACATCACTCACCATTCCAGGCGACGCTGCCGGAGAGTAGTCATCACTGCGGTCAGGAGGCGGACTCGGGGAGGAAATAGCCTGCCCGTGGTGTTGGAGCTGGCGCGTGGCCTGGCGCACGTGCGATGGAGCAGCATTTGGATTCGGCAAAGCAAGCCCCGACTTGCTAGGCAGAGCTAGCCCGCCAGATCTATACTGCGACTGCGGTGGAGCGTGCGCCGGGGTTTGGCGGGTCTGCTCAGGCGAGGATGTCCGCTCACCGAACAGATCATTAGTCTCTGCGAGGCCAAAAAGGTCGTCACTCCCTGGCTCCTGAGTCTCGTGATGGCCGTTGGTGTAGCTCGCTTCTCCATTCGCGAATTCAAGCTCATCCTCCTCGCCCAGCTGTTGCGCCGCTGCTTCCTCATCTGGCAGGTCGTCAAGATCGCTGATGTCCTCGTAATCAATCGCGTCGTCGGCTTTGTCGCGCTGATCGATCTCGCGAGTGGCGAATGCGCTCGCGGCGGCGTCCATTCCTCCGTTCTCATCCATGTATCGTTGCACCGCGCTGTCCTCTTCTTGGTTCCCCATCGTCACGTCGTCGGTGGCGTGAGGCATCTCGACTGCTGCTCCCACACGCTCTCGCAGCCCTCACCTACCGCAGCCCTCGTCACCCGCACTCCTTCACTGGCCCGCAGCGCCAGGTCCCCGGGGTACCCCTCCTTCATGCGGTGACGTCCAAGCTGACCATCGGTGAGTCGATGTCGTCAGCGCATCAGTATGGCGATGCTCGTGCGATAGAAATGGAGCGCTTGCCGCAAACCGGCGATCGTCGCAGGCTCTTCTGAAATTGGTGCGAGTGTTGTATGAAGGTCGCAGCTTCGTGAACAGTGGCCGCAGTTCGCGCTAGGGGACGGGAGCGGGGAACCCCGAGTATTGGCCTGAGGCTCTAGCTTCGACGGCATACCACTCACTTCAGCTTACAGCGCCCGCTCTACTCAAGAACAGCACGGCATGTGCTGTTGCTATGTAGATTGATGTTGATGCAGACTTCATGAATGGCCGTGTGCAGCGAAAGAAGCGGCAAGCGCTTATGACATGTGGCCCATGTGACTGAACGCAAACCTTGTTGTGCAGCAGGTCGAAAGATCTCATTGATTGACCAGAAGAAGGTCCATGTAAGAGATCAAGCGAATGGTCTTCATGTGACTGACACTCAAGCCATAGTATCACGACAAACCCGAGTCGCGGTGCCATGTTGGCATTGCCGCGTAGATGATCGGAAGGCACCAATGTGTCATGTCACTTCCACGTAGCGCAGGCGCCGTGCCACGATAGACAGCAGCGGCAGCGCCTTATTTTGTCGCCGTCCGCCTCGAACGCCCGCACCACAGCTCAAGCATGAGTCCACTGCTTCGCCCTGCCCCCCTTCCTGGCCCTCCTCTCACTCGCCAAGTTGTCCTATCCATGCACTGCGACAAATTACAGCCCCGCTGCCCTACTGCAGCAGCCTCCCAAGGCCCGCTGCATAGCCAACGCACTCTCCGCTCGATGACTCCAGCTCATTAGCCTTGCACACCTCTTCGCGCGCCCCGCCAGTCTTCGACGCACGGACCGGGGCGTACTTCGACGTCGCTGATTGAGCCGGACATTCCTGGAGCCAGAATCTCGAGCTATGACCGCTATTACACCTACCTGTGCATCGGCCAATGAGTGAATATCCTCAAGGAGTTTGATCGATCACGACGACGTCGCGGCCATCCCTTTCCAGGCCACTAGGCGTCGGAGATCCTCAGGCGCGGTCTCACAGACTGCACTCTGTCTGCGCTCTTCGGTCGTAACGGACGCCGAGCCAGAGACGAAGGCCACAGGGAGACGCACGCTGCTGGCCGATTCGCGCCCCTCATGTATCACTGGCTGCGAGCGCGATATCGAGTGAGTCACCAGAGCTGATGAGCTGCGTGGGTGGGCACGCGAAGAGAGCATCGCAGACTGTGAGGGTGTGCGTGGGCGACCGCGTGAGAAGTTCACGGACTGCAAAAATAATGCGCGGGAGGGTGTATAGTGTATGGATGAACAGGAGACCCGGGGATGGTTGGCCATTTGTGGGCTCGAAAGGTGCATGAGCATGACGGTGCGACGATGGAAATCCGCCAATAAGTCGTGCGAGGACACCAACGTTGGTGCACCGTCTCAATCTGTTCGGAGTAGAGGATCGCCGAGTGCAGAGCTTAGTTGGTCGTCAAGACCTCCAGCTATGGCTGCGGCCGCTGACTCCCCCTCCTCGTCTCCATCGGGTGCTCGCTCACCGTTCCCGTCGCAGACGCCCCGCCAAGTCCTCCCGTCGCACCACTGTCCTTCCTTCCCCCCTCCCCATCCTCCCCAGCCCCACCCCCCACCAGCATCCCATCCTGGAATGGACTGAACGGCGCCGCTACGCTGTGCTCTCTCCCTCTCTCGCGCCCGTACGCGAACGTGCTACCCGGCCAGCGCCGCTGCTGCTCGTGCAGGTGGTCCAGCGCATCGCCTACCACGTGGTACTTCTCCCACTTGACGGCGGGCATGCGGACTACGGTCTGGGGGCCGGGGATGGAGGTGAAATCTGGTAAAGGTTGTAAGGGTGATGGTTTGGGCGCGGCGGAGGAGGTCCCGGGCCGCGAGGGCTGGCTGTCCGGGATCTCGGGTGCGAGGTCGGGGTGGGCGTCAGGCATCTCGACGTCGTTTGCTCGTGGGAGAGCTTCGTCTTCGGAGTCGTCGCTGTCGTCGTCGCTCTCTTCAGCGTCGAGAATGGCCTGCACGCCCCCGAACGAAGGCCGCTGCTCCCGGAGTCTGCCCGCGACCAGCTCGTCGCGGAAGTGCTGCGGGTGCTCCAGCGCATCCCTCTTTATCTCTTCCAACTTCCGGAGATCATCCTGCGCCTTCTTCCGCTGGTACTGTAGCGAAGAGATCGCTGCGCGCAGCGCGATCGCATCCGTGGAGTCCTCACTTGAGAACGGTAGCGGCGCGGGCTGCGGGATGCACTCGGCGGGTGCTATCGCGCTCGGCATCGACTGTGCGTGCGTCTCCGGGGGCTCGATGGGGCATGCATCATAATGCGTAGTCGCTGGCAGGATGGGCTGCACTTTCGGCGTGATGGGACTGTACTCCGGAGCTGCGAGGGAATCTGTTGTCGCGGTGCAGGGGCGCGGTAGTACTGGTATGAGGGGCGAGGCGGAGAAGGTGAAGGCGCCGGCGGGAGGAGAGGCGGTGCTCTGCTGCGATGGCGAGGAGCTGGAGTGCTGATCGGTGGGGAGTCGCGGTGGCTTGATCTTCAGTTTCGTCGGCATGTGAGAGACGGTCTGTGCGCAAGACGTTCAGGTGGCGTTTCCTCTGACCCTCGCCTCCACTTCCTCTTGAGACGTAGTGCTGTGCAGTCGCGGCGGTGTTGGTATACGACCGCGTTTCTTACCTGAGGATCTTACTGCTCGAGGGTTTGCTGCTGCGTTCTAAAAGTCTCTTTGTTTACAAACTCCGTCCGTTGCCGGCAAGCACGCGCAAGCCTCCTCCTCAGGCATCGATGACGCCGCGAAAATGGAAACAACGACAGAACATCCGACCTCGCCCACCTGGAATCACCATTTGCAAACTGGACCACTAGGCTTTGTAACAGGACTGTTACTGTCAAGGAAGGATCGCATGGCTGGCCAGGCCGGCGCCCGGAGCTTGTGCTGCTTGCCCGGGAAGCAGATGAGCACCTGCCTATCAGCTCTCCTCGACAAGCTACATGTACTGTAGGTAGTATGAAGGTGGTACATCATCCATTTCATCCACTCGACTACTCCCTCCCCAACTCTAGCACCTTGGCCTCCCTCTCACTCTAGCATCCCGCCGCAACAATGCCAGCCCTCCCCAACCTCGCCACCTGCAAGAAACTCGGCTTCATAGTCCCCAGCTCCAACACGGCCGTCGAGCCCCTCACCACCGCCCTCCTCGCCTCTCTCCCCAGCACAGCCAACATTATCCCCCTCTTCACCCGCATTCGCGTGAAAACCGTTGGCACGGACCCCGCGTCCACAGCCCAATTCTCCACGGAAACCATGGTCGCCGCTGCCCAATTACTAGCTGACGCGGAGGTGGACGCAATCCTCTGGAACGGGACCTCGGGAATGTGGACCGGTGCCGGACTCGACGCGGAGAGGGAACTTGCGAGAGCGATGGAGGACGCGACGGGGGTGCCGTGCAGTACCACGACGCTCGCCACTGTCGCCGCGCTCGAGCAGCTAAAGGTCAAGGGCCTGGGGATCGCGACGCCGTACGCGCGGGACCTGGCTCTGCGCGTCGAGGCATTCTTCGAAGGCACGGGGCATGGGTGGTGCGTTGAGGGGAGAAATCGGGATGCGCACTCGCCAAGCGCCCCGGCTACGAATCTGGAGATTGCGAAGCAGAGCGCGGAGGTCATCCGGGCGTCCATTTTGGAGGCTGCCGGGGAAGGCGTCCAGGCCGTGATTGTGGGGTGCACGAATTGGCCCGCGGCGGGGTTGATTGAGGGTGTGGAGGCGGAGATGCGGCCGGGCGTGACGATTGTGGACAGTGTGGTGGTGACGGTGTGGCGGGGGTTGAGGATGGTCGGGTACACGCAGCTGGTGGAGGGGTGGGGGAGGATGATGCGGGAGATCTGATGCAGGCCTCATTGACCGGTGCTCTGACACCAGGAACTCGCCGTGTCGCTCGCAAGGACGGCAGGTCACGCTAATCGGGCAGTACGACATCATTGCACAAGACGCCGCTATCCTCTGGCCGCCTTGCAATGCCCGCGGCAGGACCGCGCCACGCGCATCGCGTTGTGAAGGCGTGCTACGGGCCTCGTCAAATGACTCCCTGCTGCTGCTGCCCGGAGCTGCCGAGAACCTCTTTACGATCATTGAGGCCGTTGTAGAGCGCAGACACTTCGTACATCGGTAGTGGCGGCCGGGGCCCCGCTCCGTACTGGGCTGGAGCTCGACCAGAGCCATCGCCACCGTGCTGGCAGGTAAGATGACTTGGCTGTACATGGGGCAGTGGGACAGGAGCCCCGGATCGCGGAAGCATTCTCGGGGAGGACCATGATGGGTCACTTTGACAGGCGTTGTCGAGGGTTCGGAAAAGCAGCGGAAGTACTCGCTCCGAAATATACACGTATATGAGGGACAACTCGGACGCTGCCATATCAATCACTCGATCGTGTCTTGGGTCTTTCCCAATTGTGCCTGCAGATATCGTGTCCATCAATGCGAGAAGCTTGGTGGGAGTGCTGGAGTGTCAGGCTGCGTGCAACCTTTGGTCATCGCTGACCGTGCCTCCGTTCACGACAGTCTTCCTGGATAAGGCACATATGTCAAAGGTTTATGTTCAATGTTGTCATGGTGCTCGCGCGTATGCAGGTGCTTAAGGTTGTTTCCATTAACGTTCAATTCAATGGCGGAGTGTTTCGGGGGTGTCGCGTGCGGCGGCGTGTGGCGTAAGGCTGAACGTCATCCTCCACCCAGGCGCCAGCTGTATGGATGCTCCGGAGCTCGCTGTCTACTCTGCCAACGACATGTGCTAATGCACGATGCGCCAATTCATTGGCCTCCTCCTCCTCCTCGTGAGCCTCGTGCTCGCGCGGGACAAGAAGAGTGGGCCCGCGATTGAGGAGACCAAGTTCGACTCACTCCCCTCGAACCTCTTCTACTTCGAGGACTCGGACGTCGTCCTCATCACCGACATCTCCTCCAAGACCGCCTACCGCTCCGACGATGCGGGGTCCACGTGGCGACCACTGGCGGACGTGAAGAAGGGCGAGGTCCTCGAGATCCTCAAGCACCCCTTCAACAACCAGTACGCCGTCGTATTGGGCTTCAACAAGGTCCACTGGGTCACCAAGGACCAGGGCAAGACATGGACCGAGTTCAGCGTCCCCGAGCCACCGACGCTTTTACGACAGCCGATCGCGTTCCACGGCACCGACCCCGAGCGCATGATGCTCCTGACGGCTGAGTGTCGAGGCTTCGACTGCAAGGAGCAGGTCTACTACACCACCGACGGCTTCGCCAAGCCCCCCAAGCTCCTCCGCGATGACGCGGTCGCGTGCCTGTGGGCGAAGAGCACGGCGATGTTCAGCACGGGCGACAAGGAGCTGGACGCCGACCAGGTGCTGTGCATCGTCCGCGGCCGCTTCTCCCCCTTCGCCTCGGACTTCAAGCTGCTCGCTTCCGCCGACTACTTCCGCACCGCCGGCGTCGAGCCCGAGATGGCCGAGGACGGGCGCACCGTCAGCGGCGTCATGAATCTCGCGGCCGTCAAGTCGTACCTGGTGGCGGCGGCCAAGAGCGAGGGCACGACGGAGCTGGCCATGTACGTCTCGGACGACGCGCAGAATTGGCATCGCGCCGAGTTCGGTGGGCACAAGCTGGAGGAGGATGCGTACACGCTGCTGGAGAGCACGAACTACAGCATGCAGGTCGACGTGCTCACCACAAAACCGACGAGTCCGATGGGTGTGCTGTTGACAAGTAATAGCAACGGCACGTTCTTCCGGAAGAACATTGAGCACACGAACCGCAATATGCGCGGGTTCGTGGACTTTGAGAAGATTCAGAATATCCAGGGGATTGTCATGGTCAACACGGTGGACAACTGGGAGGAGGTGGAGAAGAAATGGTTGGCGGAGAAGACGATCAAGACGCAGATTAGCTTCGACGATGGACGGACATGGCAGCCGATGACTGTGGACAAGGACAAGGATCTGCATCTGCACTCCGTCACGGACCAGCGCAACTCTGGCCGCATCTTCAGCAGTCCTGCTCCTGGCATTGTCATGGGTGTAGGCAACACGGGCAAGTACCTGAGCTCGTACGACGAAGGCGATACCTTTGTCTCTGACGATGCTGGGCTCACGTGGACGCGTGCACTGCGTCGCCCGCATCTGTACGAGATCGGTGACCAGGGCGCTGTACTGGTAGCGATCGAAGACGAGGAGACGGACGAGCTGAAGTGGTCGCTGAACCATGGCAAAGACTGGAAGACCGCCAGCCTCAAGGACCTGGGTGTCGAAGGCAAGATCAAGCCGATGGCCCTGACGACCACGCCAGACTCGACGAGCCTCAGGTTCATCCTGACCGCCACCAAGGGCAAGGGCTCCCGGCTCGAGCACTACATCTACGCGCTGGACTTTGACGGTCTGCACGAAGACAAGTGCAAGAAGCGGGACTTTGAGGAGTGGTATGCGCGCGTTGACGAGAAGGGCGAGCCAACGTGTCTTATGGGGCACACGCAGATGTTCCGCCGCCGGAAGGCGGACAGCGAGTGCTTCGTGGACGAGGAGTTCAAGGACCCCGAGCCCGTGATGGAGAACTGCAAGTGCGAGGAGCGGGACTTTGAGTGCGACTATGAGAACAACTTTGACTGGGATCCGGAGAGCAAGAAGTGCGTCCTTACTGGCGCGATAAGGATCCCCGAGCGCGAGTGCAAGGGTGGCGAGGAGACGTTCAAGGGGACGTCCGGGTACAACCTTATCCCGGGTAATACCTGCACGAGGAGGGGCGGACTGGAGCTTGATGAGCTGGTGGACAGGAAGTGCAAGGAGTCCGGCATCCCGCCCGCGAGCGGCAAGATCACGACAGAGATCACTAAGTTCAAGGGCGAGCGCTTCCTGGAGTACTACTACCTCGAGCGCACCGACAGCAACCAGGGCGACGACGAGACGGTCATCATGCGGACGGATCGGCGGGAGGCGTACCTCACGCGCGACCACGGCAAGACCTGGAAGGCCATCAACACAGACGGCGAGGACGTCGTGGCCATATACCCGCACCAGTACCTCAACGACGCCGTGTACCTCGTCACCCCGAGCAAGACGGTGTACTACAGCCAGAATTTCGGCAAGACCTTCAGCACCTTCGACGCGCCCGAGAAGCCCAACCAGGAGCGCCTGCAGATCCTGCACTTCCACCCGACGGAGAAGAATTGGCTGATCTGGACGGGCGGGAAGGGCGACCAGACGATCGCGCACGTCAGCACGAAGGGCGGGGATGACTGGGAGACGCTCTTGAGGAGTGTAAGGAAGTGCCAGTTCGTGTACCGCGAGGACAGGAAGGGCAGCGACCAGCTGATCTACTGCGAGCAATACGAGCACGAGGACCCGGACGCCCCGCTCTCCCTGCTGTCGTCCGACGACTTCTTCGAGCACCACAAGGAGCTGAAGCGGGACGTCATCAACTTCGCCACCATGGCCGAGTACATCGTCGTCGCAGTGCGGGACAAGGAGGGGAATAGCCTCAAGGTCGACACGTCGATCGACGGGCAGGTGTTCGCCGACGCGCAGTTCCCGCGGAACTTCCAGGTACCGCACCAGCAGGCCTACACGGTCCTGGACTCCTCGACGCATGCGGTGTTCCTGCACGTCACGGTGACGAATCGCGAGGACGAGGAGTACGGGTCCATCATCAAGAGCAATAGTAATGGGACGAATTACGTGCTGAGTGTGGGCGAGGTGAATCGGAATGGAGCCGGGTATGTGGACTTTGAGAAGATGCAGGGGCTGGAGGGGGTGGCGATCATCAACCGCGTGGCGAATGTCAAGGAGGTGGACGGCGGGAGCAAGAAGAAGCTGAAGACGTACATGACGCACAACGATGGCGCGGACTGGGCGCTGATCCAGCGGCCGGTGGACCCGGACGGGAAGAAGTTCGAGTGTAAGGGGGATGTGGGCCAGTGCAGTCTGCATTTGCATGGGTACACGGAGCGCAAGGATCCGCGGGATACGTTCTCCAGCCCGTCGGCCGTGGGGCTGATGATGGGGACGGGCAATGTGGGGGAGTTCTTGGGGTACAAGAAGGACGCCAACACGTTTGCGACGCGCGACGGGGGCGTGACGTGGACGATTGTGGCGGAGGGGACGTACATGTGGGAGTTTGGGGACCAGGGCTCCATCATTGTCATCGTCAAGGAGGGCGAGCCGACGACGGACGTCGCGTACAGTCTGAACGAAGGCGTGGACTGGACCCGGCAGACCTTCACCGATACCGCGATGACGGTCGAGGACATCACCACAGTCCCCTCCGACACGTCGCGCAACTTCCTGCTCTGGGGCACAATCAAGGGCGACCTCGTGGCCGTGAACCTCGACTTCACCGGGCTGGAGGAGCGGAGTAAACAGTGCCGCCTCGACGAGCAGGACCCGGAGGGCAAGGACAGCGACTACTACCTCTGGTCCCCCTCGCACCCGCTGTCGGACGACAACTGCCTCTTCGGGCACGTCGCGCAGTACCACCGCAAGAAGGCCGACAGCGCTTGCTACAATGGCAAGGAGATCCAGCACCTGCACAGCATCGCGCAGAACTGCTCCTGCACGCGCCGCGACTTCGAGTGCGACTACAATTACGAGCGGCAGGCCGACGGGTCGTGCCACCTCGTCCCCGGGTTATCCCCGCCGGACCCGGCGGCCGTGTGCGCGAAGAAGGACGTCGTGGAGTTCTACGACACGACGGGCTACCGCCGTATCCCGCTCACGACGTGCGGGGGCGGGCAGGAGCTGGACTACACCAGTCGCACGAGGCCATGTCCAGGGAAGGAGGAGGAGTACAACAAGCGACACGGCGTCGGGGGCGCGGGGCTGTTCTTCGCGATCGTCATCCCCGTTGCCGCGGCCGCTGGAGTGGGGTACTGGGTCTGGAAGAATTGGGAGGGGAAGTTCGGGTCCATTCGCTTGGGCGACGGGTTCTCCGGAGGTGGGTTGGGCGGGGGGTACAGCGCGTTCGATCGCGAGGCGCCGTGGATCAAGTTCCCCGTGTTGGCGCTCAGTGCGGTCGTGGCGGTGCTGGCCGCGGTGCCAATGGTGGTCGGCAGTGTATGGCGGACGCTGAGCACGCGCTTTGGGCGGGGCGGTGGGGGAGGAGGAGGTGGAGGGGGTGGGTATGCGCGGCCGTTCACGAGTCGGAGTAGTTTTGCGAGGGGCCGGGGGGATTATGCGGTGGTGGATCACGATGAGGGGGAGCTGTTGGGGGAGGAGAGCGATGAGGAAGTTTGAGTGCTTGTGGGTCGCTGTTGTTGAGTCTAGTTGCTTACATAGCGAGCGTGTAGCGTGCGGTTTTCGTGGTGTCTTGTGGTGGATGGCCGTGGCGTGGTTCTGGATAAGCCGAGACCGGCGTGTGCAGTAGAGTGTGATGATACCATGTGTAAATAGCGCATTTACTTATTGCTCTCGCTGCTGAATGACTGTGGACTCCAGCAAGTCGGTAGCAATTTCTGCTACTACAACTGCATCGCCACCTAATTTCGATTGGAAGACAGCACCGTGACTTCGTGGCCACCGCTCGACCACTCGGTAAAGTCGTGCAACATAAGGCGGCGATGGAGAAACCATGGATGCCATCCACGCAGGGTTGTGGAGCAGTACTAAGACGAAATATGGAGCAGCGCCAGTCGCGACGTTTTCGCCCGTCCTATGCTACACCTAGTGCACGGCAATTCACGTCTCCCACGTGCGCGCCCCTGTTGCTCAGCTACACAGGCACTGCCCGCTTCCGCCGGCCGTCGACATCTCGAGCGCTGACCCAAAGTCTCCCAGCTCTCCCAGAATGACCTGTAGACATACATATGAAACTCCTGCTGCAAAACCAGGTCCACTGTGTCGGGTCCTTGAAGTGCCCCTGGCTAGGCGCGCCTGCCCGATAAGACCCAAAACTCCCCCAACGCCTCGCTTGCTTGATCACTGGTATCGAGCCAAAGCGTGCCCCAGGAACGAGAACCAGTAAGAAGAGCCCCCAGGCCTGCCTCGGCCGTGCGAAAATCAATACATAGAAAGGGACAACATCGCAACCAGCATACCGTCCAGCGCCTAGTCCAGATGTGCCGGCGACGTCGAAGCACGCGGCGTCGGGTCCGGATCCGGCTCCAGCGCATGGTGGGAGGGCTTGGGCGTGACATCCACCGCCGCATCCACCCCCCCATCCATATCAATGACTTCCACATGCCCGCCCGCCTGCCGCGGCATGAACGCCTCGGGCGGTGTCAACCGCCCACTGGCCTCGACCTCCGCCGCAGGCTCCTCGGCAATCGAATGCACCGTCGGATCACCAACGGGCGAGCAGCGGCCCGAGGCCCGCGCGTCCTGCTTCACGGCCAGGATGTCCTCGACGGAGATGACGCTGCCCTGGCTGTTGGTCCGCAGCATCTCCGTGCCGAGCTTCGACGTGCGCTTCGTGGAGCCGGCGCGCTTAGGCGAGCGCTGTCGGGACGCGAGGGTCATGCCGCCGAGCTCTTCGTCCTCGTCGTCGCCGGACTCGGCCGCGGACTCGTGGCGCGTCTTCTCGAGCGAGCGACGCTTGGCCTCGATCGCTTCGGAGGAAGGCTGTCTGCGTAGCGCAGGCGGGTCGCTCGGGGTGCTGAGCTTAGCGGGTGCGGAGACCTCGTGCTGCAGTGTTGGGGGCGTGTAGGTCGCCCTCTGCCACTCCGGCTCAGGGCTCATGCTGAGATGCTTGGAGATGCCGAGCCCGCCGAAATTGCGCTCGAGCTCGTCGTCCCACGTCGGCTGCCGGCTGATGATGACGGGGATGCTGCCGACGTGGCTGTCGGTCTCGCCGAACGAGCTGATCGAATCCTCCCTGCTGGCCGTGTCGCTGGTGCTGCGCCACGTGCTGCGCCACGTGCTCGACATGCCCTGGCTGAAGCCTCCCATCGAGGACGTTGTTGTGGGACTGTCATCTGTAGCCAGCGATTCATGCCGAGGGTTCGCGATGGGTATAGGCTGCGCCGCACTCGGCTTCCAGCCCTCGGGCGCCGGCTTCCACTGGCACAGCTGGCCCATGACATTCTCTAGCTTCTCTCTCGACGCCGGTTTCTCGAGCAGTGCATCGAAGTGATGGGGCGCTTGCAGCTCTTTCAGATAGCCAGTCACACAGACGATGGGCGTGTGCGAGTTGGCGTTCTTGGTATCGCGGATCATGCGAGCGATGTCTGCTCCATTGACCTGCGGCAGACGGTACTCGATCATGATGATATCGAACTTGACATCGCTCATGGCGAAGCGCATAGCCTCCGAGCCATTCTTGACCACAATGGTCCGGCATCGCAGCTTCTCCAGCAGCCGTTCCATGACCAGACGCGACACGGGGTGGTCCTCGCACACCAGCACATCGAGCGTCCGGAAGGTCGGCCCGTCCACAAGACTGATCTGGGACATCCGCCGGGAGCTCTGGCGACGCCTCTGTACGCGCAGCAGTGCCTTCTGACGCGTATCTTCGTTGTCGGAGGATGAGGGCGAGATGTCTATGATTCCACTCCGACGCTTGTGATGGGCGATCGAGAGCTCAGGCACCAGATCGCCGTCCTGCGAGCCGACGGTGTGAGATCTTTGACGCAGTGACGACATGCTGCCTTGCCGCTGTCGTTGCATTTGCTCCGCGGCCTTCTCGAAAGGCAGCGGCAGGGACATCGAGCCCGTCTTCACGCTCTTGACAGGAGACGGCGCGGC
>JAWDJV010000439.1:0-16649 GCA_033119285.1 Teratosphaeriaceae sp. CCFEE 6253
CAGTGCGTTGGCGGCGCGGAAGAGTAAGGTGTCTCACTCTGGTAAGTCCCTTGTTGTCTTCGTCTTCGGTGTGCTGTTGGAGGGCGTGCTGATGTTATTGTGGCAGATGACGAGAAGGATGACGACGAGTGGTGAGACCAGATGCCCGTATGATCTCGAATGGCTGGCACCGAAGTCGGCTGTTCGCGGTACATATACAGCTGCACAATAAGCAACCTAGCTTTCCAGTCTCACGTGGCGGAAAGCTGTCGTGCGTCCACATCCTGTTATGGCACTCCCGCTGCCCCATATTGCAGGTCGCCGGCCTACGATCTCCGTCTATGGCGGACCCGTCACTCGAGGGCTCATCTCCATGTCGATGGGAGAGCCTGGACTGCGGAATTGTGAACGGTCTTCTTTGGGTGATGATGGGAGGTGAGTGGCGATGTGCTCGATGCCATTTGGCCTACGCAATCAAGGCGGACTTTGGTCTCTGTGAGCCATGCGAAGGAGTATCCAGTCAGTATGTTAGGCGGCCAGCGGATACATCGTCAAGGCACATGTAGTCTACGTCCTTGACTACATAAGGTATGTGCGTGGAACTTTCGTCGCGTGACACCGCGTCAAAGTTGCATCCCCGACTCCGACTCCGCAATTCACGTGCGCACTTCACCTCCCCCACCTCCCCCCATCTTCCTCGATGCCCGCGCCAGATGAAGTCGCCGACCCCGCCGACCCGCCCGTCCGCCTCTCGCTCCCCCTCGAATACCAACAAGACGTCTTCCACGAGCTCCGCGACGAAGATGCCCTGCTCGTGCTGGCCCGCGGCCTCGGCCTGCTCCGCCTCGTCACCAATCTCCTCCACTCCTACGACGCGGCGGGCAACAACCTCGTCCTGCTCGTCGGCGCCGACGAGCGCGAGAATGGCTGGATGGGCGAAGCGTTGGCGGAGCAGGCCGCCGTGAGCGGGAGCCCGAAGTGTCGGGGATTGAAGCTTGTGAATACCGATCTGATGAGTGTCGGGACGCGCGAGAAGCTGTACAACGGGGGCGGCATCTTCAGCATCACCAGTCGGATCCTTATCGTTGACTTCCTATCGACATTACTGGACCCGGCGAAGGTGACGGGGATGATCGTGCTGCACTCCGAGCGCATCGGCGCCACGAGCCAGGAGGCCTTCATCGTGCGCATGTTCCGGCAGAAGAACAAGGCCGGCTTTCTCAAGGCCTTCTCCGACCAGCCGGAGCCCTTCACCATGGGCTTCCAACCCTTGACGAGCATCATGCGGAACCTCTTCCTCCGCAAGCCGATCCTGTACCCGCGCTTCCACGTCACCGTCGCCAAGTCCCTGGAAGGCAAGCGCAAGGCCGAGGTCATCGAGCTCGAGGTCCCCATGACGGACGCCATGCGCGACATTCAGAACGCCGTGCTCGAGTGCGTGGAAGTCTCCATCGCCGAGCTGCGCAAAGGCAACACAGGGCTGGAAATGGAGGACTGGACGCTCGACTCCGCGCTGCACCGCTCTTTTGATACCATCGTGCGGCGGCAGCTGGACCCGGTCTGGCACCGCACGAGCTTCCGCACGAAGCAGATCGTGCGGGATCTGAGTCTGCTGCGCACGATCCTGCACTCGCTGTTGACGTTCGACGCGGTGAGCTTCAACAAGTACCTGGATACGGTGCTCGCGGCGTCGAGTCCGCCGCCGGGGAGCACGCGGCAGAGTCAGAGCCCGTGGTTGTTTCTGGATGCGGCGCATACGCTATTCGACACTGCGAAGCGGAGGGTGTACACTGGGAAGATCGGAGAGAGCGCAACGGTATCAGAGAAGGATGGTCTTCATCCGGTTCTGGAGGGGATGCCTAAGTGGGATCTGCTGGCGGAGATTCTCGAGGAGGTGGAGCGGGACATGTACTTCAACCCGCAGCCTGCGGATGAAAGCAATGGCAGTATCTTGATCATGTGCGGTGACCAAGGCACTTGCAGACAGCTGCGGGAGTTCCTACAGACCATGCACGTCCATGAAGGAGAAGCAGAAGTGGACGGTGAAGACGTCGACCCAGGCGAGAAGAAGCCCAGCGCGAAGTTCATGATGCGCCGCAAACTGCGCAACTATCTCCAATGGAAGCGCGACTTCGCTCGCGTCAGCAGCAACCTCTTCGCCGAGAACCAGAAAGCCATCAACGGCACCACCTCGCACGGCGGCGGACAGAACAGCCGTGGCCGCGCTCCAGCTAACAAGCGGCGACGGGTGCGTGGCGGCGGCAACATGAACGGCGCCCAGCGTGCCGCAAACGGCAGTGTGCACGTCGCGGGCGACAAGGACGCGCATATCCAGGCTCTGATGCATGAGCTCGCGCCTGCTGAGACGGAAGACACGCCCGCCACGAAAGCGGTGGATATCGGCGCGGACCCACTTGACGATATGGAAGACTACTACGAGCTCTACCCCCCGTCAGACTTGGTCCTGATCCACCCTTACGACGGCGACATGGACGACCATCTCCTCGAAGAAGTAAAGCCGCGGTACGTCATCATGTATGAACCAGACGCGGCCTTCATCCGCAGAATAGAGGTATACAGGAGTAGTCACAACAACAGACAAGTCCGCGTCTACTTCACCTACTACGGCGGCAGCGTGGAGGAGCAGCGCTACCTTTCCGCCGTCCGGCGCGAAAAGGACGCCTTCACCAAACTGATCCGCGAGCGCGGCAACATGGCCCTGACCTTCGGCCACGACGCCGCGACCTCTGATCCCCAAGAGGCCTTCCTCCGCACAGTCAACACGCGGATCGCGGGCGGAGGCCGGCTGGCCGCAACGGCGGAACCCCCCCGCGTGGTGGTCGACGTGCGCGAGTTCCGCTCCAGCCTGCCCAGCCTCCTGCACGGGCGCAACTTCGTCGTCGTGCCCTGCCAGCTGACCGTGGGCGACTACATCGTCACGCCGGAGATCTGCGTCGAGCGGAAGAGCATCCGGGACCTGATCTCCTCCTTCGCGGACGGGCGGCTGTACCACCAGGCGGAGACCATGCTGCTTCACTACAAGTCCCCGATGCTGCTCATCGAGTTCGACGCGCAGAAGGCGTTTACGCTCGAGCCGTTTGCGGATCTGTCCAGCACGATTGGGACGAGTAGTATGGTGGGCAGTGATTTGCAGAGTAAACTCGTGTTGTTGTGTCTGGCGTTCCCGAAGATGAGGATCATCTGGTCCTCGTCCCCCTATCAAACGGCGGAGATCTTCGCCGAGCTGAAAAAATCCGCCCCCGAACCGGACCCGGTGCACGCGGTGCGCGTCGGGCTGGAACCCGGCGCAGACCCGGAGAACGGCGACGGTGGGCGGGTGTTCAGCGCGACGCCGCAGGATATGCTGCGCGCGGTGCCCGGGGTGGGGAGCGGGAAGACGCTGCAGCGGCTGGTGCTGAATTATGGGAGTCTGGTGGAGGTGGCGAATGCGGGGGCCGAGGAGCTGGGAGCTTTAGTCGGGGCGGAGAGTGCGCGGGGGATCCGGGGCTTCTTTGATCGGGGGGTGTGGGATGAGGGGGGTGGCGAGTGAGATAGGTCTGCTGGCTTGGATGAGGCTTGGCTCACTTGGGTGGGTTGACTCGGCTGGGGTTTGCTTCACATGGCTCATCACCGGCCTGGGGTGCGCTGGCCCGACGTCAGATGATGCTCGCCACTGGCCTCTCAACGCCGCAGCCTGACATCGCCGAACAAGCATACTGCTGCTTTGGAACGCAGCTCAGCTCGGCGAAGTAGAACACGGCGCGCACACCAGTCAATACCCATCACCTGGCAGCCCACAAAGGCATCACTCAAGCCGCTCGCGGAGCGCTCTCTCGACACCGATCGGTGACCATCCCGCGCAGCACTCGACCGCACAGTATCGTGGTGCTCACGTACAGTTCAGACGCCCAGTCAACACTGATCTAGGATCACACGCGGCGCTCCGCAGCTTGGAAGCGGACGCCATAGCGTTGATACCAGAGCCACGATCCGCCATCCGCGCCCTAGTGGAGCTTCAGTCACGGACTCCGGCGCCAGTCACCTGATTTTGCCTGACACACAAGCACAGTGGACCAGTCGTCCACTCGTGACACTCGACCACATCAGCGGACCGATCGAGCAGCACGACACCACGTGACACGCTCACCGGACGCTCAATTGCTGCACGGTAGCCTAGCCTTTCAATCCCTGCGTACACTCACCTGACAACCCTGGACAAGCACCAGCATGGCCTCCACGCAGGCGATACGATCCGAGTCCGGCGAACCGTGCACCGGAAGCCCTCCCCATGTGCCAGCTCACGAGCCACGAAAACCAGCACCAAGGACTCGACCCGCGAATACTAAAGGCACCCTGCAAAACATCCGCAAGAAGGAGCGAATATCTCTCAACCCACCGCTCAAGCGCTTCGTCGCGTCCGAAAAGGGCAGACTCTTCACGAAGGAGGATCGCTTCGACAGGCTGGAACACGAATTACTACGCCTTTTACAAGAGCGGGAGGGGCAGGGCCGGGACACCGTGCGGAGGAGGCTGCCGGACCAGTATTACCCTGAGAGTGACCGGGCCTGGCTGAGAAAGAAATTCGATGGCTGGCTCAGTGCTCCGGCTGGCTTTGTCCGGGCTCTGCAGAGGGCGGAGGTGGACGTGGACGACGAGGAAGCCGAGCCCACTTGGGTGAAGGATGAGCACAGTGCGCAACACAGGGTGCAGTTCATGCACCATGCCACCCCCACGGCGCCGAAGAAGAGGAAGTCGGAGATCATGGCGCACCTGACAGACAACGGCCGGATCGGCATCCGGCCCGGCAAGATCGCGCGCAGGGAGCGGCCCGCGGTCAATTACGCCGAGGAGGAGAGTTCCAGCAGCGAGAGCGACAGCGAGAGCGAGATTGAGGACATTGAGATGGGCGGCACGCATCACCCCGCGGATGATGACGAGGCTGCGATAGCCGTTGCTCCTCGTCGCGGGCACACAGGCAACGTTGATGGAGCTAGCCAGAGGACGAAGGCGAAGGAGCAAGTCGGCAGGAAGGAGGCTGCAGACACTGCGTGTGTGCTTGCCAGTGGGCGCAGGCCAGCATGGCGGTTCATCGACGGCGAGCTAGTCGTGCACCCTGCTTTGTGGGGATGAAGGGGATCAGGCAGAGACAATGTCACTCGGTCCGTGCTTCAAGTCTGTGCGCTTGCGCTTAGCCTCCAAGAGCGCAGACGCCTACAGATGGGCAGTTGGTGCGGCAGGAGACGGAGCTCATCGTGTTCTCCCTGCTCGCGAGCATGGCACGTGCCGGCGATGAGGCGGCGAGCACCATGCAAATGGCGGGCCTGGGGATGGAGAGCGTACCCTCTGGGACAGGCCGAGACTCGTCGGCTGCACACTGCGTCTCAACGTAGCTGCGAGGCGGTCGGGTCTGCTCTACTTAGCGAGTGGACAAGTAGTCGGCCTGGGTCACTGGCCAGGGAACCCGGCCTTTGGTGCTTCCACATCAGCGTACCCAGCTCTGTGCACACAGCTTGAAGAGGTTGGAGGGAAATCTTTAGTACCACATAGCTGAATACCCCACACATCGTAGCAAGCTCCACGCAATGAGCCACTACCGTAGTGACTCCTTCATCTCCTGCCTCCGCGCCTCGGCCGCCTTCTCCGTCGTCCGCCTCCGATCCAGCTCCTCCGCGACCCCAATCGCTCGGCGTCGGGCGAGGTCGTCTTCCCATGCATTCCAGACTACAGCGTGCACCGTTAGCCATCATCACCATAGAACGGCTACTCGTCTTGGGACAGAGAAAGCGGGGGGTGACGTACTCGGCTTGTCGCTCTTGGAGTACTCCTTCAACTTGTTGACAAAGATGTCGAATTCCTCTTGCTTCTCGTGCCGGCGCTCGAGGGAGCGCTTCTGGAGCTCGGGGTTGTATTTCTGTTGTCACGTTAGTGTGGGATGCTCAACTCGAGTGGGCTTCTTCGGATGGGTGGATTACCAGGAAGAGTTCCTCTTCGGTAGGCGAGACGTAGTAGATTAGGGCTGGGCCGCCTATGCACATGATGCCTCCGCTAGGGTGAGTCAGTATGGGGAGAGGCGGATAAGGGTGGCATTGTCGTACGCAGCGGCCATCTTGACCCAGGTGATCGTCCTCATGGTGGCGGCCAGGGGGTCGGGGAGAAAGGCGGGGACGGGTCCGGTGGTCGTACAGCAACAGGGCTATTTGATCGTCCGCTGGGCAATCGCGTAGCCTCTCAAATGTATCGTCCTACCGCGCACAAATGGCATTCGCCAATCGAAGTCGCCTGTTCGATGATGCGACGTCCAGAAGCCAGCGGCCCCGGCACGCCACGCGCGCGGCTAAGAGAGACTACTGCTAGCCGCCCCGCAGCCGCCCGCCAGTGGAGGTCTCCATCAAAAGGCAGGCCCCACCAGCGAATCAGTTGGCCGGCGATCAATCAATCCGCGACTGCTCCAGCTCCCGCTCCATCTTCACGTGCCAAGGCCCGATCCTCACCCGCTGCAACATCACTGACGTCTTCACCACGGCTCCTCCCAACTCCCTCCGAGTCCCCCGCCCCCCACCCACCCGCACCGCCACCGCCGAACAGCAGCTCGACGTGATCGAGCACCTGACGACCGCGCGCGAGACGCTCTGGGACCCGACCTACACCACCCGCGAACCGCCCGAGATCCGCCTCCACCCCTCTCACGCCGGCACGCTCAGCGTCGCGGACCGCACCGACAGCAGCATCTCCGTGCGCAGCCTGGGCGGCGGCGGCGGCGGCGGGCGCACCATCAGTCCGATGGACAAGCGGCACCCGTCCAGCTTCCAACAGCTGGAAAAGCTGGGGGAGGGGACGTATGCTACTGTACGCCTTCACCAATCTAAATCAAACAGAATCAATCAATAGCGGCTGATGGGTGATGTGCACAGGTTTTCAAAGGCCGCAATGGCCAGACAGGCGCCTTCGTGGCCCTCAAAGAGATCCACCTCGACAGCGAAGAAGGTACTCCCAGCACCGCCATCCGCGAGATCTCGCTCATGAAGGAGCTCAAACACGAGAACATCGTCTCCCTCTACGACGTGATCCACACCGAGAACAAGCTGATGCTGGTCTTCGAGTACATGGACAAGGACCTGAAGAAGTACATGGACTCCTACACCTCCCCCACCGGCGGCCCGCGCGGCGCCTTGGACCCCGTGACGATCAAGTCCTTCATGTGGCAGCTCCTGCGCGGCATCGCCTTCTGCCACGACAACCGCGTGCTGCACCGCGACCTGAAACCCCAGAATCTCCTCATCAACACGCAGGGCCAGCTCAAACTCGCCGACTTCGGCCTGGCCCGCGCCTTCGGCATCCCCGTCAACACCTTCAGCAACGAGGTCGTCACGCTCTGGTACCGCGCCCCGGACGTCCTCCTCGGCTCGCGCACCTACAACACCTCCATCGATATCTGGTCCGCCGGGTGCATCATGGCGGAAATGTTCACCGGCCGCCCGCTTTTCCCCGGCACCACTAACGAGGACCAACTGCAGAAGATCTTCCGGCTGATGGGCACCCCCTCGGAGCGCTCCTGGCCGGGCATCTCCACCTTCCCCGAGTACAAGACCAGCTGGCCCGTGTACAGCACGCAGGAGCTACGGTCCTACCTCCCGCAGATTGACCCCCTGGGCCAGCAGTTGCTGGGCCAGCTGCTGCAGCTGCGACCCGAGATGCGCTGGAGCGCGCAGCAGGCCGTTGCGCACCCCTGGTTCGCGGAGCTGAATGCGGCGCGCGCGGCGCAGCTGCAGCAGCAGGGCATGCAGGGCGGGTTCCGGTAGCGGAGGGGGTGCAGGATCTGTGGAACTATGATAAGGGCGTGAGGAGGAGGGCGTTGAGGCCGCTTGCATTCGGTGATGAAGTGGATGGGGGCAGCGAAGAGTCTGTGATGGGGGAGGTATGCATTGCATAGCGGAATGCGGCGTTCAAAAGGGAGAGGGAGGCGGGGGATGACGATGCACTAGCAGCTGGCACGATACGTCGTTCGCCAGCCACGATCTTTGATACCTCATACTCCGCGACACTCGATGCGTCCTCGTCACCTGCTCGTCCACATCTCATGCTGTTTTACGTGTAAGCAGGCAGGGTTCGCAGAATCGCGCATGCCAGGTATCGGCGGGACCGCCACCTTGCCGCACGGTCAGGGCGACGAGGTCGCCCGCAAGCTGAGCGAAAGGGGCGGGAGGCATGCTTCTGCTCGAGATCGCAGGGCTCATCACGCTATAGGGAACGCACCTCTAGGCTGGAGGGCGGGCGAGCGAAGATCATCACGCGCGCCTGTCCAGCGTGTCGGACATGCATACGTCTGCGGTCCCGCTTGCAAGGCCCACCACACGCGCTGCGGCAGCCCATGCAGGCTGCTGGCGACTGGGCACAACGGTCCAGTCGACGATC
The DNA here is from genome assembly GCA_033119285.1 of Teratosphaeriaceae sp. CCFEE 6253. Classification (NCBI taxonomy): domain Eukaryota; kingdom Fungi; phylum Ascomycota; class Dothideomycetes; order Mycosphaerellales; family Teratosphaeriaceae; species Teratosphaeriaceae sp. CCFEE 6253. The sequence goes on from JAWDJV010000439.1 coordinate 8,392, forward strand.
GAGCGGCGCTGTGGACGAGACTGACGCGTGCGAGAGCGCGGGACAGCCATGCCGGGTCCGGGAGCGGCGTAATCGAAAGATCAAAGGTGGGGGCCGCAGCGCTTGATTTAACGATGGGTAGGGTGTATGGGGTCAGCTTCAAGTCCCGTGGGGTGGGTGGTACAACTCGGCAATGCGACTGTGGTGTGTAGCTCCACCGGCTTCGGACGAAAGCCATGCAGTGATACAATATACACAATTCCGCAACAGAGCAACAGGCCCGGACCACCTCATGGCGCCCGCGCCACCGCATCCGTGACCGACCGCGTCCGCAGCCCTCGCCATTCCACCACGATGTACCCGAAAGTGCTATTCGCTCCCGACCCCAATCATACTCCATCTACTGCCTCTTGACCGCCTCGACCACACTCTTAGGATCCCTGACAACCTTCTCCAGCACCCCCTCCTCCTCCCGCGCCACACTCTTGAGCTCCTCCCCCAACCCCTTGCCCTCCATCTCCCGCTGGTACATCAACACGCGGGCCGTCTGCGCCGCGCCGACGCTGAACAGGAGGAAGTTGACGCTGGCTAGGAAGAGGTTGCGCGGCTTGATGACGAAGCACCAGCGCGTCCAGATGGCGCCGGTGGCCATGAGTGCCATGTTCTGCGTGATGGAGAGCTGCGAGGCGGGGCGCGCGAAGTCGGAGGCACCGGCCAGGACGACGCCCCACTGTGATCGTAACGTTGTCAGCAGGTGCTCTCCGCAGCTGGCTCTCTAGTCCATCGTGCTGCAGTCCCGACACCCTCCCGCCCCTGTATATTCACCGCATGGGCAATGGCCAACTCACCTTCATGATCGGCGCCCAGAAATGCACCGTCTTGGGCCCGATGGGGCTGTTCATGAACTTGGCGAACCCGCTCTGCGCGGCCTCCGGTGGCACGACATTGGCCGCGTTCTCGGTGGCGGACTGGAAGCCGCGGCGCTGGTTCGCGCGGAGAGGCTGCGGGCGGAGGAGGGATTGCCGGAGGATGGTGCGGGGGAAGGCGCGGGTGAAGGTTGAGGTGGCCATCGTTGCGGAGTGGTGGGATTGGTCGGGGGGGAGCGGAGTGGAGTGGAAGTGCGATAGGGGATGGTCGTGCGTGTGAGGGTGAGGTGAGGTACGATAGCTGCCGGACTTAAGGAGACGCGCGCGCGGGGACGGTGCCCCGGGGTTGAGCCGAAGAGCCGCATGTCGAGCTCGACTTCACATCGCCATCGGCAGCTCATTCGTCCCAGGAACGGGCAAAACGATACCGCCGCGATGGCCAGCAAATACGCCTTCACCCAAACCCTCCGAGAACTGCGCTTCCACCACTGCCAGACGAGCGAGCACAGCAATGCCATCCGGTATGCTTGCCATCCGACTTCATCAACGCCATACCCTGCTGATATAGCCGGCGTGTACCAGATCCTTCCTCACACGCGCCTACCCGACGATGAAGCGCGCGAACCCCCACACGCCGATCATGATCCGCGAGGCGCTGGATATCGAGCCGCGGGTGTACGCGCGGTACGCGTTCGGGCGGGAGAAGATGGAGAGTTTGAGCGGCAAGTCACTCCAACGGTGCATGCGAGGTGCTGAGGAGCATGTGACTGACTCCTTGAGACAGGACTGGACGACAAGGCGATCGAGGAGAAGATTACCAGCTTGGTCAAGGATGCATGACAGCCCCGTCACGATGTGGTAACCCATCGCGCGGCAATGATAGGGTGCATGTGTACATATGTAACATACTTCAACACTACAACGACATCATATGAGACCGGACTCGCCAGAACGCTATAGAATACATTGCGGGGCAAGTTGCACTGGGATGTTGGCTACATCCAGTCATCATTTGAAAATGACGGGGTCTCTTGACGTGGAGTGTCTCTGACTACTAATGCTACCAGCTGCTGATACTGACCATTGATACTAGATACTGACACCGACCGCGAGTAACGTCCCTACGTCCTCCGGGATGACAGCGCTAGATGTCGCCATCCTGTCAAGGTTCCATAAGGTTGACAGCTTCACGACACTGAAGTCCATCCCCAATTCCCATCCCCATCCCCAGTTCCAGGTCCACTCACCTCCAGCATCTCGAACTCCCACAGGGTTTCCAGTGCCGGCGTGTCTTCGACCGGAACTTCGGCCCGCTCGATCAAGTCCCAACCAGAGTCCGAATCTTCACCATCACCTCCCGGGACGGCAGATCCGCCAGCCTCCGCACCGAGTAGCGCGTCGTACGCTCTCCGCGCGTGCGCCCACGCCATGATGCGCGCAGCGCCTACCCGTGAGCGCTTGAGAGGCTGGGTGCCCGGCAGAGTGGAGCGAACGGGCTCGAGCCGCGGGCTCGCTCCGCCCACACCCTGTGCGCGATCTACGCTAGGCGGCTGAACAGAGGCAGGGGCGCCGTTGTCGCTTGATGGAGCGATCCACGGACGAACCGGCAGGGGAAGCGCGGGCACCGGCTGCTGCTCCATGTCCTCTGCTGCTCCGACGCCATCGCTGCCTGTAGACCACTGGGAGGAGGTGCTGGACTCGGTCTCGGAGTCCGAGACCTCCTCGTCGTCATTGTTGGCCTCCGCGACATCCACACCACCGCTGCCTGTGGACCGTTGGGAGGGACTGGAGGGCCCGGTCTCGGACTCCGAGACTTGTCCGTCATCGTCATCATTGGGTACAGAGTCGAGGGAGTCGACGCTGTGCGTATGCGCTTCTGGAGCCTCATTTAGAGGACCTGCGCTGATCTGGTCGGGTACGGTCAGCTCACCTGAAACATCCACATGAGCAGCATGGCGCACTCCGCTTACCACTCCGCGCCCGCGGTCCGCATGTTCCGGCTCCCCGCCGCCTTGGACCAGGCTAAGGTGCACCTGCGAGCCCTTACCAGCAGCCTGCACGACCGGCTCCTCCGGTGGCCGGCTCAGATGAGGGAGGCTGGAGTGATGCACGACCGTGTATGACGCGTGGCCTGGCTGGCGCTTGAGGCATTTCCTGGCCGGACAGTCCTCGAGCACGGTGGGCCAGGCATGGGAGGGATCGCGACACAGGCCGCCTGGCGACAGAATCTCGGCTTCCCCCCTGGACAGTGGACGCCCGTGGAGCGCGCTATGTGGTTCCATTCTTTTATGGGGCCGTGACATGGTGGCCTGGGCTCTGAGTGGGTATGATTCGACTGTGGTGTCGTGGGTCGATGAGTATGAGCTTGTGGAAGCGTTGGCGGCGTCGGCGGTGCTGGTAGGGTCTGATACGGAAAGAGGAGGCAGTGAGGAGGCGGGCAGGCCGCTTTATACAGTAGCTCGATGGCTCAGTGCGTGGAGTACGTGGCTGCGAGAAGTATACCGTCACTGAGATGCCTACTGACTGACGTCGGAGATGCGCGAGACATCGAGATGGGCACAGCAGTGAACAACAGCGTGCTGACGACATCTTGTACTCTAGCTACAACACCCATCACCCTACCAAGCAGCGGACCGCAGTGACTGAGCTACCAGAAGCAAGCCGTCCGCGCGTGACAATCGCAAGCACAGTCGCCCAAACGCCTTTTAGATCGATCGACGTCTTGTTTGGAAGAAACGCAAGCCTACCGCCTCCGCTCCCGAGTCACAAGAACCCACTGTTCCTCGGGCGGGTGCTCGACCCTTTCCCAGTCGTCGTCGTCGGACGAATGCTCGCTTCCCATGGCCACCTGCTCCGTGCTGGCGATCGCAGCACCAGTCAACACGACACTTTCAACCGCTTTTGCCGCTTTATGTGAAGCGTCCCGGGAGGCGGCTACCCGGGGTAGTTCCAGTGGAGTGGGAAGCTGTTCATGATCAGTAAATTAACAACGCTGATGTGAGGACGCTGAACAACCTACAGGAGCTCGACTCTTGGTTGTCCAACTGCTGCCGGGCTCTTGAGAGCTCTGCCCGGCGAGGATCCGCTGAATCGTCGATTCCACACTATCCTCTGGGCCGATCGCAACCGTTCTGCCGAAGGCCTTGACGTGCGCCACGAGTACCTTCTCGTCGGCACTCCGTGGCCTTGTCGCCGCTTTGCTGCGGTCGTCCCGGTAGCCGTGCCTTCAAGTCGGTATGCCAGTGTGGCCCGGACACTCTCTAGATCGGCGTCGAGATGTCTGGTGAGGGTGCCGGATACCGCCTCGGGCGCAGGGGCGCGGATGAGTGGCGCTGTATCTCCTTCTGGCGTCGTTGGTGGGTCGCAGAAGCGGATCTCGTACCCTTCGCTGTCAGAGTCGGACAAGGAGCATGGTAAAGTGGGCTCGTTGGTGCAGGGCATGCGATCCATGCTGCGGGGAGTGCAAATACGGATTGGTCACAAGTTTGGTGGAACAGGGCGTCGGAGGCGGAAACGCAGACAATCGAGCAGGCGCATTGTCGCCTACAGTCACTGGGACATGGTGTGCCCACGGTTGTTGCAGGAACATGCCCTGGTGAATGCATGACATGACATAATGAGACCGGACGGCTGGAAGTCTCATGGTGAATGACGGCATACACACCGCGCCTCCAGTACTGCCTATACCGCTGATTGCCGACACGGGCAGCAAGCAACGATGACGATGCAATCGATGCACAGTGCGCCGCAAGCAAGCTTCCCCCTCCAGTCAGCAATTGCACCGAACATCAGCGCAACCCATAGCGGTCACCTACACGATATCTTGCGTAGGAGAGCGTGCGCCCTCTGCGATTAGCCAAGCATCTCGAACTCGTCGTCCGAAATTTCCGCCATGTCCCATTCCGTCTCGGCAACAGAGTCCACAAGAACTTCTGCCTGCTTCCCGATGTCGTCCACAGCGCCGACGACGGTGTCCTCGACTGAGCCACCCCACGGCACACCGACTGCGGCATCGAGAGCCTCCGTGCGCTGCGAGTGGACGGATGTCCCGGTCCCGAATCTGGTCTCGCCGCTCGGCTTCTCGCCAGCGATTTCTGAGATCTCGCACTACGCTGTGTTAGCTACCGTTGCATGAATGCACTATCAAAAGCAAGAGAAACACACCTAGCGTCCCTGGCGCGGCAGCAGTCCGTGCGCTGCAAGGTACCTCCGGGCCTTCGACTTCTCCTCGGCGGTGCGGATGTAGACGGCAGCATGCTTCTTCGGTACAATGCTCGCTGGCGCCTCTTCGACGCGTGGATGATTCTGGGTGGGCTCGGAGAGTACCGTTTTCGAGTATGCGGTAGCCTGTTGCACGGTCGACTCCTTCTTCACCGGGCCCGTACGATCCCATTCTGCCACGCCGGCGTGGACGATGCAGTACGAACCATCGGCCTTGCTGATGTTCATCACCTTCTTGGCACTGCAGTCCGTGATCGGGCACTCGGAGACGTGGTCCACGTCGCCACAGAGGCCATCCTGTGCATGGAGCACGGCTTCTTCGTGCGAGATAAACAGCCCGAGAGTGGTTGAGCTGTCCATGGCTCGGTATAGTCAGAGGATGGAGGATCAAAGTGTGCTGACGAGGTGTAGAATAGTCCTCAAGGTATATCGAATGTTGTTGCAAGAGAACATAAAGATTCTTCGATCGAGCGAAAATCAATGAATAGCGATAGCTGGAAGCACAGACTCGCGCGGCAACGAGGTGGAGCTCAGCATGTGATGGTATATGCAGGTCGTGTGCCACAACGCAAACGGAAAACAGCCAAGCGGGGCCGGATGCCGCCGATCATATACCCATCAAGCTCTTTGACCAAAGCAGAAGGAGCGGACATCTCACTAGCAACGGGACCGCAAACATGCGCCTTCGGACCATAGGGTTCTAGAGATCTCTCGGTGCCAGTGGAGAGCTGTAGTCGGGCCAGTGTTGCCTTGGTAGCGCGTCCTCCGCCTTGCTCTGTGTCAGTGTACTGGAATGGCCGTCCCGAGCAATGCGCATCGAGGCGTGGCTTCAAAAGAGCAGCTGATACCGAAGGTGGCGGAAAGACTGCAGGCAAGGGTAAAGTGAACGTGGACTGCCTTGTAATGGTGAGGTCGACGGCATACTGGGCGTCAGCCGTCTTCCTCTGTCCGTATATACGTACAAGACAAGCAACCCAGGACATGGTAGGGTGCAGCTTTTGTGACGCGTAGGTAGCCTCGCAATGTGGACCACTTCCAGCACTGCCGCCGCTCCACCTCCACCCTCCCCTCCACACTGTCCATCATCCCTATATGCTCAACGCCATGATGCTATTGACGATGTCATTGTCATTCTCCTTCAGCGCCTTGACCGCCTTCTTCCGGCTCACACTGGCCTGCGCCATGACGAGCTCGATGTCCTTGCCCTCCAAGCCAGCCTCATCAACCTCCTCCCCATCGTCCTCCTCATCCTCCACCGGCTTCGCGGCCTCGACCGCCTTGTCCTTGCCCGCACCACCGGCGCTGCCGCTACCGTTGGCAGAGGCGGAGGAAGACTCGTTAGCGGACTGCGCGGCCAACTGCTGCGCGGCGGAGGCCTGGGCCTGGGAGTTGAGGTCTTCGATCTTGGCTTCGCCGAAGATGCTGCAATCCATCGTGTTAGCCGCCACCTCCTGCACGAGTCGCGCCAGGTCGTAAGATGGGTGGTACGCACATCCACGTGTTCGAGCTCGGGCTCTTATACACGTCCGGCTGGCTGATCACGAACAAGATGTTCTTCGGCCGCCTGAGCGTCACGCGGGTGATGCCTTCGACGTGCTTCAGCCCGAGTTTGGCGATGGCCTTGCGGGCCTTCTTCTCGTTGCGATTGTGCACGGCCACGGTCGCGCCTGCGGGGATGTTGGCCTCGCCGTCCGCGCCGCCGGCGTCATCTGAGGCGTCCGAGGAGGAGTCGTCGTCGGCCACCTCGGGCGTGTTCTTCTTCTCTTCCGGCTCGTCCGGGAGCTCTTCGACGCGGGGGTTGGCCATGGTGGGTGGTTTGAGAGGTGGGCTGGGATGGGGTTAGTCGGTGGGCAGTGCGGTGGTTGCATGTGAGGTGCAATCGTCTCGATCAGGGGACCATGCGCGACATGGTATTAAACATACAATTCAATAGACGATTTCGGATGATCTGGGCAGCGACACTTCTCGTTCAATGGCTGGATCAAGGTGGTCGTTCGGAGGTTCAAGCTTGAAGTCGCGAATGCCAAGACTTAGCACACATTTCGGCGGGCACGGACGCGATGTACAATTGAAGATCACGTGCAAACATTCAGCAAGCGACAACATAGGCTCCAGAAGTCCAGATAATAAGGCCGTAACACGAGCTCATGAGCGGAGTGAAGTGGCTGAAGTTGCATTGATTCGGGGTAGCCGCATTGGTCTGCTTGCAAGAGCTAGACCTTCCGCACCATTGCGCCAGCCTCGATCGAGTGTATCTGAAGCGTGTGATGCATTCGAAAGCACCAAGACACACTCTCCTCGCACTCGGCGATGATATGACCTCCTCTCATAGCTCGCAGCAGTGACGACGCCAGCTCACGCCTTCCCCTTCCCACTCGCCAGACTCTTCCGCACCTCGAATCGCGCCTGCTTCCGCAGCACCATGACCTTGAAGCGCTCAAAGTCGCTCAGCTCCCGTCTCCGCGCGAGCTTCGCCTTGCTCTTGGCGTAGACGCTCCCGTTGAACTTCTCCTCCACCTTCTCGCTTTCCCACTTCTTCTTCAGGCCTGGGGAGCCGACGGCGAGGGGCAGCTTGGGGATGACGATGCTGGTGAGCGAGATGTGGGACAGCGGGCTGGATTGACGGGGGACGTGTGTCTCGGGGGCCGAGGAGGGGCCTTCGAGGAGGACCTGGAGGGAGATGTTAATTCGCACTTCCAAAGTGTTTTAGGCACGGGTCGTTGCGTACGCGCTTGTGGTCGATGATCTGGACAATGGCAGCCAGTCTGCCGGTGTAGGGTCCCTTTGCGAACATCACGACGCGGCCGACCTCGACCATGCGCCAGTTGCTGGCCGTGACTGATGCTTCGCCCATCGTGGAGGTGTTTGTCGGGTCTGGAAGTCACTGTCAGATCCTGGGTCTAAGCCGTCGGATGTGCTGAGGCTGTAGGCGTACCGAGAGGAGGTGTGGTTGTCGTCGTAGATGTTGCTGTCGCCAAATTGAAGATCGCGAGGTTGCTTCGGTGGTGTGGGGCAAGCCGCCGGAATTCCACAGGTCTTGGCGTTCGTGCGGCTTGACGCACCACCACCACCGAACTTCGACCTTCGCGACAAGCAGGCGACGCACGCAGCCGACACACAGGACTGACACCACACCCACACCACCGCCAATATGCGCACCTACGACGACACCTTCTCCGGGCAGAAGATCTA
>JAWDJV010000440.1:0-16616 GCA_033119285.1 Teratosphaeriaceae sp. CCFEE 6253
CAAAGCGTGGTGGCGTTGTGTGCATGGGCTTTCACTTCCAGCGAGCATGCTTTGCTGCGGCTGCTGCAATAGATGACGTTCTTGTCCTGAGAATGTGGACTAGCTGACTGATATTCATCGTACGCGATGATCAGCAGCCGACTCGACTTTGCATGCACTCTCTGATATCCCATCTTGATGACTGCACGTAGTAAGACATTCACGCACGTGACAAGGCCCGTTCACGATGATGAAGAAGATCGAGTAAGGCGGACAATGCTGACGTTACTTGGACGCCGCTCCTCCGCTCTATCGCGGGGCCTTGCCTGGCTAAAGAGGCCGTCCCGCCACACCACTACCAGTCTCCCGATGCAGCCGGCGCTACCAACTCCTTGCAGCTACCCACGCAGCGACGCCGATCGGACCCAATCGCTCACGGCATCATCACCTGCCTTGCGTCCGCGCGCCGCACGACTTCCTCCGGCCCTCGGCACTTCGCCTCGCAATAACACCAGTCGCTGCCCTCTCCCGCTCCAGCTCCATGCAGAACCCACGCCAATCGAGCCCTCTACGCACAGCGAGTCTAGCGACCGCCTCATCAACACGCTGCTGCACAGCCTTGACCGTGCACCTCGACCCATCAGCTCCTGGCGCGGCCCGGTTGAGCGTCCCGACGATCTCCACGATCGTACGCCGCGTGGACAGCTGCACGATGTCGTCGTCGTCGATCCCGGAGCTGGTGTCCGCCGCGAAGAGACCGTGGAGTTCGAGGAGCCGGAGTTTGTCGTCCAGGACCTGGGCTTCGGCTTCGGCATCAACTTCCGTACTGCTGGAGTCCTCTCCGTCGAGGTCAGAGGGAGGGTCGGAGAGGGCCGAGCTGTTTGACTCGTGCTCGTCGTCGAGATCCATGGGGTCACTCGCATCCAAGTCTTCATGGTCGTCGACTGTCCTCCGATCGACGCTGTTGGCATCCAGGTCCTGCGCCTGCGTAGCCTCAGATGATCCCGGTCCATCCGTGGCACTGCTCTCCGCATCATTGTCAAGAGACGCAGACATCGTAGTCTCAGCTCCGCTGTCGAGATGCACGAACTCGGACACCCAAAGATGATCATGGTCGCGATCCATGGTCGCCTGCTTGCCCGATTCCGGCATCTGCACGACAGCACCATGAAGGCGGAAGGTCACCTTCTTCGCGCCTGAGCTTATACGCTGGTCCGCAGACAGATCGTGTGCGGGAGATCTCGTGTCGGTATAGACTAGATTTGTGGATCTCGTGGCATCGCGCTCGGGTTTCGCGTCGTCTCGAGGATAGGGCCTACCACGCCTCCCGATGGTGCCGATGTTGTCGGTGAGTTGGTCGCCTGCGATCGCCATTGAATCAACCTTCAGCTGCGATGTCGAATCATGAGGCTCAGCGCTCTGCGATGCGCTCGACGGGCTTGCACAATCCAGAGGCAGGTCGATGCGGTCGAGAGCGAGGAGACCGGTGATCGCTGTACGCTACTAGTTGTGTCGGCTTGTTGGGCGATGTTGTATCCGAGCTGGAAACACGAGTCCTGTCGCGCTTCGGTGAATGGGGCGAGTCTATCTTTTGACTTGATGTCTGCTGGTGTACTGTGCGGTTTGTGCAAGTCAACGAAGAGCGGTCAACACATCGAGAGAGATCATAGCTGCCTCTGCCTCGTGTCCTTTTGTGTCTCGACCAAGTGACGGTGTTGCACGAGAGAGGCGAGACAAGCTCCGGGCGCTTACGACGCCTCGAGTTCTCATATCGTTACCATTCACCTTGTAGAGTAGGCCCAGCACTGGCCTGTTCATCGACAGCATGCCTTACATGGTAGGGTCACGAGGGCTATGCCGGCGCAATGAGTGCACTACAGGTATCATGTACCTCACTGGAAGCGTATCCACGGAAGGGCGAAGCCACCTTGAGCCCACTGACCCGAGGTGCCTCGTCGATTGCGTGGGACAAGTACAAGTGCCGGGCTAAGATATATGAGGGTCGAATGCGCTGCTGCCGGAGCGAATAGCATCAGCCGTCGACCTCGAAGCTCTCGCGGGCGTCCTTGGCCGAGGCGAGTGCTACCGACGACGGCAAAGCCGGCTTCGGCTGGACTGGTACACGGGAGTGAAGGCATTGAAGAGTGCGCTTGCTTGAATTGGACAGATTCTTTCGTATGTTGCGGCGAGTGTTGGCCAACAGCACGTTCGTGAGTTCGTGGCATCTGATTCACATGCTACTATTCCAAGCCAAAGCAATTGGCATAGTAGGTGATGGTCGCAGCCCTGCAGTACACCAAATGTCAGTACAGCTAGACCCGGGAGTGCCGCGGAACCCATACCAATCCGCAAAGATCTTGGTCACGTTGGCCTGCTGCGTCACGACATCGATGACCGTGAACTCGTCGCCGTCGTTGTTGATCAGATTGCTGATGCCGGTGTAGTAGTAACCACCGCCGGTCTCCAGCGGGCCGGAGCCTGCATCATTGAGCACGACAGTCAGCAAAGGATCGCAGGGAAGAAGCCGGGGCCGCCGGGGGCGCCTGGGGAATGGGGGGCTTACGTTCGAACGACCACGTGATGATCTCGAGCCCGACCTCGTTGGCCACGATGGCGTACGAGGACGGGATGACCTGGCCCGTGGCGTTGTCCGCCGTCACGAGCTGCCAGATCGACGGGCTGATGATCTTCACCCCCTTGGCCGCCAGATCCGGCAGCGACGCCACAGCCACATCGTACCCGTCGGCCGTCAAGTCCGCCCGCTCATCGAGATAGACGGCCTGCTCGCCGAAAGCCGTGTCGTTGGCGAGCCAGTAGAAGATGTCGTCCGGCAGGAAGGACTGCAGCCAGACGCGCGTCGGGTCGATGCCCGCGTCGACGAAGGTGTCGACGATCTGCTGCGCGAAGTCCTGCTGCGTGTAGTCGCCCTGGAACGGCATGGGGATCTCGGGCGTCTTGGCCTCGGCGGTGAAGTTCAGGCCCAGGCTGTCGACGAGGGCGATCTGGTCTTTCAGGGACATGGTCTCGGCGCAGGAGTAGGCGTACATGTTGGTGCGGTAGTCGGGGGTGGAGCCGATGCGGCCCATGTACTGCGTCGTGTTGACCGCGTCGAAGGTCGTCGCTTCCATCTCGGCTGGGTAGAGGAGCTCGCCGTCAGCTCGTGCGTCAAAGTGTGTATGTTCAACGGGGAGGCTCACCGCAGAGCGACTTGAACTCGGCCAATGTGATGTCGCTGGTGCAGCACTTGGCGCTCGCTTCCACCCCCGTCTCTGGGTCGTACGGTACGAAAGGCTCCGAGCACTTGGCCGCAAGGTCGGGATGAGCCAAGATGTCTGTCGTGTACTGCAGATCGCAGTTTGAGTGGCGGCAGACGAGCTCCAGATCAGAGGTAAAGCTGACATCGCACTCGATGATCCCTGCGAGATATATCAGCGTCCGCAGCCTCCTGGCAGGAGACTGCCGAGACCGGACTGACCGGCGCCCATTCTGGCGGCTGCCACATATCCTTCTCGCGAGTGCTCCGGGAACATCAGGGGCGCGCCGCGGTGCGAGATGGAGAAGCTCGAGGTGCTGAAGGGCCCGTTGGAGCACGACTCCAGCTTGTCTTTCAGCGGGCTGGGGTCCATGTTGTCGACGAGGTAGAAGGGGCGAGGCCCCAGCTGGACGTTGATGCCGCTGCCGAAGGCGCTACCGTGGTGCGGGCGAGGGGACCACCACCCGCCCCATGGGGTTGGTAGGGCGGAGGAGAGGCCGACGAGGAAGCTCGCCGCGAGCAGGCTGCTGGGAGGAGCGAGCATCTTGACGAGTGATGATGAAGCCTACAGTCTCTTTCTGGCTCAGATCTTGGGTGGCCTGAGGAGCGCAAGGATGCCAGAGCGCTTTGCGGGCAGCTCTACGTCTTGTATGCTCTGGGCCGGGCGGGAGCCAGCAGGACGGACGCGGGCAGCATCGTTCCTGCATGGCGTCTCTAGCCAGAGGTGTAAGATCTGACGTTCGCGCGCCCGTGATAGCACGCCGACTGCCTACTGGGCAGCTGCACACGTTCCGGGGAAAGCCTTGTCGGTCTTGGTACAGACGGGCGATGGACCTGCAGAGATGACGGATGCCCAGCGTGGCCAAGACGAGCCGTTGCAGATGTAGCGGCCGAGGATGCGCATTCGCTCATTATTAAGATCCCACGTGCGCCGAGTGCACCGCTGTGCCGGCACTGCCAACGACGTGGAACGGAAGGCTAGACTTGGGTCTTGCTTGTGTTTCCCGTGAGAATGAAGGTGCGTGCTGGAGCTGGGTACGAGCGATGGAAAGAATCAGAAGCAGTCGTAGCATTGGCAGGCTGAATACATGTAGGTGTCACTGCAACCGAGGCTCACTGACTCGGTCACGATCATGCTTATATTGCTTTGCCCTTCGTCAGCTGCAGTCTACGCCGCAGATTTTATGTACAATGGTCTCAATGATCCGACGCGATCGATTTGGAGGACAGATAGCTGGCCAGTTCAGCTTGAAGCCTACCAGCGCGATTGCTCGATGATCAATGAGGCGTTGTCCCCTGCTTGCAGCTGGAGAAGCCCAGCCGTCGATGCTCCTCTGCCATCTCCTTCGAGGGGACGCGTCGGCCTCATGCGCCAGCTGAGGTTCCGCGGCGACGGAACTCGGTTTGGGGTCGAGGGGATGCTCGAGGATGTGCAATCCCAGCCGGTGTGAGAGCGCATTGCGCGGCATAATGCCGGTCATGAGGCATGCAGCTCATCGCCTCCATGCTGTTCGCTTGCACCTGATGTCGCCGGGTGCCGAGTTCTGGTTCATGTAGGCGGACACAAAGTGTGGGAGAGAGATGGCGCAGACGCGGAAGGAATCTGTCATTCTTAATGTGAACTGCCACTTCCTGTTTGATAATGATGTCGGCCTTGCCCTCCGATACCCCGTGGGCTACTATCTTGCTTATCGAGTCAGCGGGACCTTCGAAGGCGCATGATAATAGCGCCACGATTCGAGCACTACGCCCAGGAGCCCAGAGCTGTGTTTCAGATGCCGCAGTTGGTTGTTGGACCTTCTCGTAGCATCCTGTTCGTGGACCATGGCGTCCGGCAGACTTCCACGAAATCCAGCGGCCCACCTCACAGCCATCGGCCTTTGGCCGGACCGCCTCGCCGAGCTTGCCAGAGATTGGACATTGCCAGCTTCCGGTACGAGTGGCGCTGCCGGCGAACATGCTGCTCGGTATTTGCAGCGAGCTTCAAACCCACCCCTTGATCCGTTCCCTCCCTCTCCACCACCGCCTCGGAGCACACCGGCAACACAACCCGATACGTAAAGTCCCCCAACGGCAACGAATCGTGCCCCGTCGGCTCCGCGAAGAACATCACCGCGCCCTCGGGCAACAGTCCCTCCTTCAGCATATGCGTCACCAGGTCCTGATGCGTAGACGTGACGAACACCCCGCTCATGTAGCGGCGCGTATCGGGCGCCAGCGCTCCCAGCCAACGTTTCCAGTTCGGGGAGTACATGTTCGCCTCGATGAGCAGGAAGACGGCGCGCGCGTACAGCAGCGGCAGGCTCTCGGCGCGCACGGCGCGGCAGGTGCGCAGGAGGGCCGGCTGCCGCGTCAGGGCTTGGAGGGTCCGGGCGTGCATGTCCTCGTGCAGGTAGAGGGTCGAGGGGTACGCGGTGGACAGGGCCAGGGCGCAGATGTGGCTCCAGAGCTCGGGGGGGAGGTCGAGGAGGCGGAAGGGCATGGTCAGGTGGTCCGGGGGGAGGGGTGGATGCTGGGGTTGATGCTTGAAAGGCTAGGCCTGGCGGTGGTGGGTCAATTGCGCGGTGGTTCGATCATGCCCCATCGAGGCTGCGAGCGCGCCAGCTCCCTGGTCGTGGTATGTCCACTTCTTGGCCAGTGGATGTTCGAAGCACTGGTGTTCTGAGTGTCCAGCCCAACCGAAGTATATACGGTACGTGTGCGTGGGTCGCACTCTGCGCCGTGTCTGCATGTCGAGAGCGTGTCACATACAACGCATGTCATGTCATGTGCTTCACGGTCAGGTGTGAAGCTCATGTGAGGTACATGTACGCGACACTGAAGTTGTTAGACTAGGCCCAAAGAAGAAACCTGTGGATGCTGTAGGGCTGAGATCAACCTCCGGCGTCCTACAACGCGACCAGCAGCGCGCGCCAGACGCACCCGACGTCGTTTTCATACGGCTCTGGAGCTGATGCAAGGAGCGCAGTCAGCATGTGCTCTCTTGCTGAGCAAGACTGCTCTCCATCTAATGCAAGAACGTGCAAAGCTCGCAAGCGTCGAGGGTGCAAGAGCACACCGTTACACAGAGCTAGTGCTTCGTCCCAGTCGTGATGCTAGGCCCAGATTTGGGACGCAGTCCATCTACCAGCTCCCATCTTCCGGCAACTTCCACACTCCATTCTTCTTTCTTTCGATCGCCCACCGCTCGCACCACCCCTTCATCTTCTCCCTCCCCTTAGCACTTCCCACATTGACCGTAGGAATCACCCTCTCAATCCGCAACGCACAGCAGAACATCGTCAGCTCCCTGAACGAGCTATGCTCCGAATACGGAACACCGAAGCAACTACTCCGGCTGGTGCTCCCGCGCTGCGGCACCAGATCCTTCATCCCGTACGCGCTCTTCCAGTTCTCACCATTCAGGACCGTGTTCACGCTGGGACTCTCGAGGAAGCGGGAGGTGGGCGGACGGTAGTTCCACCCACTGGGCCGGAAGCCGACGGCGCGAGTGAAGTGCGGGAAGTAGTCCTTTAGGTAGTCGTCGAGGGTGTCGGCGCGGATCTCGAAGAGGGGCGTCATGTGCACTTGTGCAGCGCGCGGGTCAGGCGTCATGAGGGCGTTGAGCTCGGGGTCTTCCAAGGCCGCGACGATGCGCATCTTGGTGGGCGGGGCGTAGATCTTGGAGTTGAGGGCGCGAGCTATGCCGAGGCAGATGCGCTCTTTGCCTATGCTGTAGGTGCCGACGATGACAAGCAGACGGCCGCGGCCTTGCTTGACAGAGGGCGTTGTGGATGTGCTGAGAACTTGCTGGCTTGCCGCGGGGTTGGCGAGGAGCTTCACGTCTTCGTCGTCTTCTGGCGGTTCCTCTTTGATGGACGTGGCGGACTCTTTGCGTACGAACTTTGCCATCCCCTCGCCGGCACGCTGACGTTTCATCTGTTCCCAGCCATCGCTCTCATCTACAGAGTGCTTGCTGAGACTGACGCACATGTCTGCGCAGGCGGTGATGACATCCTTCTGACTCGGGAAAGCATACTTTGGGTTGAGGTAAGTGGTGTCGAGATAACAAACGTCGATCTTCTGCTCCCTCGTCTTGCCCGTAAGCTTGTCCTGTACGTCGGGCATCAGAAGCGGGTGCTCGATATGCGCGCGGCAGGCCCTGAAGTCACCGCAATGGAGGATGCGCTGCAGCCTTGGCTCGCCATTGGTCCTTTTTCCAATCACCTTCTCGAATAGGTACAGCGATGAGCCAGGGCAGTGGTTGGCGTGGATCATCGTGACTTTCACTCCCTTCGTGTCCGGTACGTCCACGGTCTGGTCGAAGTCCAGATCAACGACGTACTTCGGGTCCACGCGCAGTTGCTGTCGCACCAAATTGCCAGTCACCTTCGAGCAGTAGATTGGCCCATGCGTCCAGCTTGCGGTGAGACCGACATAATGGTCACTGTGGAAGTGACTGAGAAAGTACGCTTTGCAACCCGTCACTGCTCCGTACCTGAACGCATCAACGCAGATGAAGAGACCGGGCATAACCTTGTAGAAAGGGCAGGTCCGTTGGTAGGCAGGCTTGCCTCTCGATGCGTTCTCCGCGGCGGCTGCTTCGGCCCAGGCAGCATCTTCAGCGTGACCTGACATGAGCTTGTTGAACGCTGAACCGCCATTGGCAGATGGCCCGCCAGCGTGGTAAGGGTCGGCTTGGCCTGGCTTCGGTGCTCGCACGGGCTTCTTGTACTGACTGGCGAAGGCGGCGTTCTCCTGCTTGGTCGTCTGTCCCGCGATTGGCCAGGCCGTCTTCGGTGCAGGTGGCTTCATGTCAGGTAATGGTGTCGGATTGCCATCAAGGCAGTTGTTGACGTGCGCGCCCGCGTCTTGCTCATCCACTCCGGCCAAGCTAATGCTACAGATCGGACAGCTCGATCCACCATCCACAGCTGCGGTCGTATCTGGTGTACCCTCCACCTTGATGATTGCATCGTCCTCGATTGGCAAAGGGTCGTAATCCTTCTCGTCATCGTCGCCTTCAAGCGCAGCTTGCTCCTGCATGTACCGCTGCTCAAGGAACTCATCACCTTGCTCGAAAAGATCTTCGTCAAAGTCGCCCATGCCTTCGAAGTCCTGCGTCTCGTCCGGGTCTGGGGCATAGCTAGTCTCATGCTTGATAAGTGGCGGTCGCTCAGCCTGCTCCACCAGGCTGGCTACTGGAGCAGCGGGTGATAAATCCCTGACAGATACTTCTGCGGATTCAGTGTCCTTAAGGTCGACCTCAGGCACCACTGTAGTATCAGTGTTCTCGACTGCGAGTATTGCGTCCAGCGGCTCTCTTTCGTTCTCGCTGTCGGACTCCTCGATGAACGGCCCAGACCTGGCCCGACTGCTCGTCCCTTTGGCGCCCGTCTCTGAAGCAGTCTTCCCTGGAGCAGGCGCACCTTCGCCGACAAGATCCTCAGCATCTGACTCTGCGCTTGTCTTCCTACGCTTTACCGACCCTCCACTCTCGTTGAAACGAACATCCTCCCAGACCGCATCTTCTACTTCAGGTGGAGGCGTGTCGTCTTCCAGCTCGACGCTGTGCACCGTCCCGCCCCTCTCCGGTACAAAGATGCCTCCATCCTCAGGTCCATCCGTCTTCTTGAAGAAGCTCAGAATGCTCGAATTAGGCTTCCCATTTTGTTTGAGCTTCGCCGTTGCTGTGACCTTCTTCGCGCTGCCTACCGTCCCTTGACGTCCGATCGTAGGCAGCGGAGCTTGCTTGGCAGCTCTCGTCTTGACAGCCATCTTCGGCGCCGGTACGCTCGGCGGCACAGCGAGCGTGAAGGGCGTTTTCGCCCGCGTGCCGGGTGGCGTTGGTGGTCGTCCTAGGCTGAGTACACTCACTTCCGTCTCGCGCGGGTTCCTGAACATCCTGTGCACATGCTTCCTGTCCACGGCTACTCGGCACAGCTTTGCTTGATGGTACTCCGCTGGGTGTCGTCGGCAAGACGTTCTTGGACGAGACGCGTGACTGCGCGATCAAAGCGTGTCTCGATGACGTACTGTCAAACGCGGTGGCTTCACATCGTCGACTGCGAGCTCTGGGCCTCTTTCTACCAGACATACACCACGGACGATTGTGATTGTGTCTATGGTCAAGCTGTGGTCTTTCCGTGGGGCCTTTCGCGTTACTCGTATCTCGCCACCAGAGCCACTGGATCTGATATCTTGAGGCTAAGCAAACCAAGCAGAACATGTGCCGGCTACCGTACAGAGAGCCCGAGAGCTTGCAACTGTGCTTACACGTCCCTGCATGTAGGAATTTCATACGACTCAAGGCATACACTGTGACACGCCGCTACCATCACACCGCACCCTTCTCCCAATCAGGCAACAGCACCATCCGACTTTTCACTTTCCCAGCGTGCAGATCATGCAGCACCTCCGGCAGATCCACCACCGACCTGACCTCCACATTCGGCTTCAGCACCCCCTTGGCCATTAGATCCAAACACTCGATCAAAGCCGCCCGGTCGCCGTTATAGCTTCCCTTGATCGTCAGTCCCTTCATCACGGTGAGAAAGGGTATCAGCGGGCAGACTGGGCTGATGAGTCCAACCATGACGATCGTGCCCCCGGAGCGAGCGGCGACTTGAGCGCTTTGGACTGTGTCGGTGTGGCCGACGAAGTCGAGGATCGTGTCGACTTGGATCCCGTTCTCGGTGACGTAGTGCTCGATGCGCTTCGCGTCTGGGTCGCCTGTGCAGAAAGTATCTTCCTTTGGGATGCCGAGCGCGATCGCCTCGTCTAGAGTGCTTTGACGTTGGTCCGCGACCAGGATCCGCTTTGCGCCGAGGTGGATGGCAGTCTGTAGGCCGTTCAAACCCACTCCGCCAAGTCCGTAGATGGCGATCGTCTGGTCGGGCTGTACGTTCGCTGTGTGCCGTACTGCATAGTAGGACGTGAGGACTGCATCCGCCGAGACGGCAGCCTGCGCAATATCCATGCCGTCGGGGACCTTGACAGCTGCATTCGCCTTGATGGAGATGTACTCGGCGAACATCCCGTCGCTAATACCGAGGCCGTAGTTACCACTGTCGGCATCGCGGCAAACTGTCTGTAGGCCTCGGCTGCACTGAGGGCACTTGGGACCATCGCAGCCAGGCACTATGAGAATGGCGACTGTATCTCCGATAGCGAGTGTCGACTTATCGACATCGGATCCCAGCTGGACGATCTCGCCACAAGCTTCGTGACCTAGGACGAACTCCTGCCTCATGCCGGGCATCGGATCGTCGAGGCCTAGGAGAGCACAGTCCGAGTGGCATACGCCCATAGCCAGTATCTTGAGGAGGACCTCATTCGGGCCTGGCTTCGGCACCGGCATGCGCTTGCGGATGGGCTCACGCTTGCCAATCTCCTCTGTCCAGGCCTGCATCGTTTCCGGGATTGACTGCGCCATATTGCAAGGTGCGGGCGAAATGGCGTGTTGTATGTCAGTGTCGTTGTCGAGCACTTACCGGATGTACCACTCGATCGTCTACATCAAGCATCACGAAGTCCAGTCTTGCTCCATGCACCCAGAGAGAGGGGTTCAGCCGTACCTGGTCAGGTGTCGAGTTTCAGCTCCCTCTCCTCTGACCTGACCGAGGTTGCATGAGCTCTTGTCCAAGCTGCGAAGGCTGTGTGAGCTTCATCCAACTCTCACGCCCGCATTGGGTGCTTGGGATGAGAGGGTTGTCCACATCGCTGCTCTTTGGATCCGGGAGGCTGCATGTGACTCGCCAGCTCGCATTCGCCCGAACTCGAGGTCCCAGTCGGCGAGAACAGACGCGCTCTGTCAACCGCGATGCTCTCGCAAGCAGCTTCTTCTATCGACAAGTCTGCTCCAGCACGGGGAAAGACAGTTGAGGGAAGACACAATGGACAAGTCGGAGAGGTCCCGCGCGCGGGGGCTCGGCGAAACGCTCACCGGCCACGCTGACACCTCGTCATGTTCTCGATGCCTCACCACAGCGGCACTCATACATCCGTACACGACAAGACGACCTGCCCCTTGACGATCCAACTTCTTGAAGGCGAGGGCAACATTTCGTCGCTTTCTCAGCATCTACAAAAGCTAAGTTGCGCAACGCATTCGCACTTCGAGCTCTACTTTCCTCTTGTGCCCACCCTTGATCCAATCTACATCCTCATAATGGCGGACTCCTCGCTCTACTCCACCCTCGCATCAACAGCCAAAGACTTCGTGCTGGCCCTCTCACCCAAGACGCCCGACACCAATGAACCTGATCCGGACCGGTTCCACTCCCACGTCGCCAAGAACTACCAGCACACCTGGGGCCACAAGTTCTTCGTCGGCACGAACCCCGGCGTACAGGGATCCGTCGATGCCGCCGAGTTCCTCGAGCGCATGGGTCGATTGGCGGGGGGCATGCAGACATGGCTGATCACAGTCACGGACACCTGCGTCGACGTGGAGAAGAGGAGCGCGGTACTCAAGACGGACTTTGAGATGACGATCCCGGGCTTCGACCCGGTGATGAACGAGATCGTGTGGTGGCTGAGGATGGACGAGGGTGGGGAGAAGGTGGTGGACAGTTGCGAGTTCATCGACCCGACAGCGAGCGCAGAGCTCATCAGTCAGATGAAGACGAAGGCGAAGCCTTGAGATGGTGGAGATTTCTGGGTGCAGTGCACGCTTTAGCCGAAGGTGATCATGGCAGCTACAGCGTGGTAAAGCTATCGGAATTATGGATGAGGTTTTGGCATCCGGGGCGTGGCTCGGTAGTAATGATGGCCGGCCGGGCTGCCTGGGATAATGCGATAGCCATGGGGACATATAGACGTACAGGAGAACTCGCTCACTAGTATGGTCGTAGTCAATGGCAGCTAGCTACCCTGGTGGTAGATGATGGCCGTCGCAGTCGCACACCTTCGCCTGTGGCATTGATAATGCTATCGACCGTTCTCCACGCAACGCCCAGCATGCCAAATGCTACACCCGACAAACAGACACATCTCTCTTCAACACTTCCTCTCCCTCCTCTTCCACGATGACCAACCCAACGAAAGGCCATAATGGCAACGATACCGCACTGAAGCACGGGCTCTCTGCAAGCGACGTGCACAAATTATCCGAAGCATGCATTGAAGCAAAAGGCCGGGCTTATTGTCAGACATCCCCCCAAGCACGTCCGCGATCATGCCGCTGACAGGTCCTCGCAGGCCCATACTCCCACTTCCGAGTCGGCTGCTCGATCCTGCTCACCAACGGCAACGTCATTCAGGGTGCCAACGTCGAGAATGCTGCCTACCCCGTCGGCACCTGTGCGGAACGAGTGGCGGTGGCGACCGCTGTCGTACAAGTGGGTCGAACCCTCATCGATGCATCATTGGGATGCGCTGATGTGTGTAGCAGGGCGCAAAGAAGGGCGACTTTCGTGCTGTAGCCGTTGCGACCGACATTTCGCCGCCGGCGAGCCCCTGCGGGATGTGCAGACAGTTCCTTAGAGAGTTCTGTGAGGTATGCACACTCCTCACCATGGACCAGAATATACAGGACAGGACCATCACTGACCCCCAGCAGCTGAGCATGCCTATCGTGATGTATGACAAGGATGGGAAGTCCACGGTCATGACGCTGGAGCAGCTGTTGCCAATGTCCTTTGGGCCGGAGAAGTTGTTGTCGACGGACGAGATACAGCACGGGCTATCTCAATAGCACATTGTTACTAATGGAGGCACGGGTACGATCGTCCACTTCGACAAGTTAAGTAGAGCTCGGAATCCGCTTGGCATGTGCTGCCAAGCTTCTTCGCGTCACTCAAGTGAATGTAATCTTCGAACTTTGACTTCATGTTCGCATTGGCGACCACGGCCGGACCCTTGCCAACCGATCGTATATCCGCCTGCACTGGACTTGACTATGCGCCGTAGTGCCTTAAAGAGTGCGCAGAGCGTTGCGCGGGCATGCGAAGGCCCGCGTGTCGTATCAACACCATCGTATGTTTGCATGGCATGCAGAAAAGTGGCAGCAGCAGCTATGTCGCCCCCGGCAAGATCCACAGTTGTGCAGCGGCGAGACTATACGACGAGCAGACGAATACGCCAGCAGGCTAGCACAGCATCGGCTTCGGATGCCTCAGCAAAGGATGTCTCGGCACCGACCCATTACGAGCTCTTCCCTCAGACCTTCCCGCAAGGACCCCCTCCTGCATCGCCCTTCACCCCTGATCTCAAGCAACTCCGCAAAGAGTTCCTCCAACTCCAAGCAAAGTCACACCCAGATCTTGTCCCGCCAAGTCAGAAGCGGCATGCCGAAGGCCTGAGCAGCCTGATCAACGAGGCATACCGAACCCTCCAGGACCCCCTCAAGCGCGCGCAGTACCTGCTTCTCCAGCACGGTCTGGACGTCGAGGACGAGTCATCCAAGCTCTCGGGCGGCGAGCTTCTGATGGAGGTCATGGAAGCGCGGGAAGCGGTCGACGAGGCGGAGAGCGAGGAGGATCTGGTCCCGCTCAAGTCGGAGAATGGGGAGCGCATAGTGGAGAGCGTGGCTGTGCTGGACAAGGCGTTTGCGAACGTGCAGTGGGAGGCTGCGGCGCAGGAGGCCGTACGGTTGCGGTATTGGATGAATATCGAGGAGAGCATACAAGGGTGGGAGCAGGGGAAGGGTGGGGGCGCGATCCATCATTGATCATTCGCAGCATTTCGCAGCACGACTTGATCACAAATGTAATTGAGAGTCGAGCGCAGATGGCCACAATTGCGTCCACACAGACGATGCAACCTGGAAGCCAGGCCGTGCTAATCACTCTCAGACCTGAACCCTTCCCACTCGTCGTCACAATCCCCATCGTTATCCCCTCGGAAAGCTCTCACGGCTTCATCCTTCTCACTCTGGCTCGCATCGTCATCGTCATCCGATGATGTATTCCATCGACGCTTGCCGGATGGTGTCGACCAGAATTCAGAGCTGTCGGGTTTGCTGTACCTGGGCCTGGCGCGCTCGCGCTTCCCGGACCGCTCGGTCTTCCGACGCTTCTCGTTCCACTGGCGTCTGTCGTCTGCTCTCTCGCGTCCTGCATCGCTTTCGTCGCGTTGCCTTTTCCCGGCACCTCCCTTCGGCGGGGCATAGACGTTCTCCCATGGGCGAAAGGATCGCGGCTTGCCCTGCCCGGTCGCTGGGCGAGCCTGGCGCTTAAGCGACGATGGCTCAACCGGCTTCTGAGCACCGCTAGCACGCTGGTCGATTGCATTGCCGCACTTGCCGCAGATCCCACCCATTCCTTCTCTCAAAGCAGCGTTCTCTTTCTCGAGCTTCTTGCTCAGCTTCACGGCATCGCGGTGGCTTTCTTTCCAAACACTCAAGTCCGATTCCAACTTCTCGAAGCGAGTCTCTAGGTCCTTGCTGTGGCCTTGCAGTCCGTGGAGCTTGATCTCAGCCTCGTCTGCTCGAGCAACGGCTACATCGTGCGCCCTGATGGACTGTTGAAGCTTCCTCCTCAGCTCGACAATGCTCCTCTGACTGCGGCCATCATGGGGCTGGGTCTGTGTACTAGCATTCCGTCGGCTTGGATGTGCCGGCTCCTCGTCATGGGCGTTGTGTCCAGGGTCAGACGTTTGGCGGCCACTCCCGGAACCCTCGCTGGTCCTCGTGAAGTGCTGGTCTTCCAGATGGGATTCTGGTGGTCTCTGGTGTCTGCGTGAAGATGGGTCCTGCCCTCCCTGCTGCTCCTCTGGTTCGCTCATGTCGCTGGCATTGAACGATATACGTTGGCTCTCTCAGTGCTGGCTCGAGCCTATCACGGACCGGAAACATCGCGCCTCAAATACGCTTGGTACTCTGTCTCTCGCTCGTGCAGGACCAGCGGATTCATGTGTGTCTTCGATAAGTCCCAGCGAGTGTCTCGCCTGCATGTGACTCGCGCGAGTGCGACATGTCAGCCCAAGACATGACCCAGTGATGCCGATTTGAGAGGTCTCAATTCATCAGGGCACGAGCACACGCGTGTTGCATTACCGTCACTGCAAGTCGGAGAAGTGCACCGAGGACGCCGCTCCGCGAGGGTGGACGAGAGCCGGGCGCTGGAAGTCGGAGCGTCACACTGGATGTTTCCGCGACGGCTGTTCACCGTGGCCTGCCGTGATCGATCCACCTGCTCGCAGCCTCGCGGTGCACCATTGTCGAAAGCAGGTGAAACCCCAGGCCAAAGCTCTGTGACAGGCTTCCAGTGCTTCCGCAGTGTTCTTGGGCATGATCTAGAAGAATGGCATTACATCCTTCGTAGGTCATGATAACGGAATGCAACGACCACAGATGCGACGAAGTGGCTCGTAGCTAGCAGTGTAGATGGCGCGTTATCAATCTCACAGTGGTATCATCTCAACCCTTCTCACTTCCCCAATATATATCACCGTACATGCCCAATCACAAATCCTTCGGCTTCTCCGACTCCATATTCATCACCCCATTGCCACGCGCCGACTTCGAGTCGATCATACTCCCGCCCGGCTTCCCCGTGCGCGCAAAGAACGAGCTGACCTCCGAGCTCCAGTCGTCCTCGGCCTCGTCCTGCGGGCCCTCCTTCTCCTCCGCCCGCCGCAGCATCGCCGCCTCCCAGTCCGCCCGCATCTCCTCGACGCGCTGCTTGTAGTCCTCCTCGGCGTTGTAGTACTTGCCCACGCCGCGCAGGCGCTCGTACAGCGACAGGTGCTGCGGGTGGATGGCGACGCCGTGGTAGTCGTGCTCGCGGCCCGCGCGGATGAAGGCCCAGCGGCGCTCCTGCTCCTTGAGGTCCAGGCCCGTGGTGTCGGGCATGAAGACGTAGGTGATGATGGCGCCGGCCAGGCCGAACCACGGCACGACGAGGAAGCGCATCGGGACGGGGATGTAGTTGTACAGGACGGCGGCGGTGAGGGCGCCGAGCTTGCCGCAGGCGGCCGAGAAGCCGTGGGCGGAAGCGCGGACGGGCGTCGGGAAGACCTCGGCGGCGGCGATGAAGGTGACGGAGTTGGGGCCGAACTGGTTGAAGAAGGAGGAGAGGAAGTACATGGCCATGAACTTGTGGACGCCGGCGCCCTCGGCATAGTAGGGGTAGTTGAAGGCCGGGATGACGAAGCAGAGGAAGTCGCCCAGGAAGCCGACAATCTGCATCCACTTGCGACCGTACAGCTTGTTGTCGATGAGGAAGGATGCGAGGTAATATCCAACCAGCGAGATGCCGATGTTGACCAAGTTCCAGAGCCAATTGGTCATGACCGACTTCGAACCAGGGTTGAGGGCCGCGATGAACTCGCTCTGGAAAAGCTTGTTGCCGTAAAAGAAGACATCGTTGGCGTACCATGTCCCGGCGGTGGCGAAGATACGTCCGCCGAAGTAGGAGAAGGTCATGCTCAGAGATTTGACATCGTAGCCAGTCACTGATTG